>JACEEZ010017074.1:0-20000 GCA_016584305.1 Chionoecetes opilio
GGGGGGGCGGGAAAAATGCCCCCGGGGGCCCCCCAATAGTTTTTCCATGGGGGCGGGGGGGGGGGGGGGGGTGTGGGGGGTTTGCTGGGTGGGGGGTTTTTTTTTTTTTTAGGGGGGGGGGTAAGGGCGCGTTCGATGTCCCAGTCCTCGAGGTTTTCCAGGCTGAAGGAGTGGTTGAGAGGACAGTTGAGGAGGAGGCTGCGTGCGCCCCCTCCTACCCCTCCTCGCCCCCAACGCCCCCCCGCCCCCCGCCAACACTCCGGCTGGGACTTGACATGACACGAGGACTGTGTGTGTGTATGTGCTTGCTTTGTATGTCTCTCTTTTTCGGATTGTTTGCTTTTTATAGTAGAGGATGTATAGGTTAGTTTGTCTTCTTTTCTTTCTTGTTTAAAGGAATGTAGGTGGTGTCTTTTTTTCCTGTTTGCTTGTTTTTATAGTGGAAGATGTATTAAGTTGTCTTTTCTTGTTTTCTTGTTTGTAGGAATGTAAGTTTTTCTAGTTTTTTGTTTGTTTTTGTTTTTGTTTGCTCGCTTATAGAAGGGAAGAAATATGGGTAATTTCGCCTTTCTTTCTTGTTTTCTTGTTTGCTTCTTCTATTTACTGTCTACACATTTTTCTTATCTATGGGAAGGAGGTTCGACAAAATATTTCCATGTATTTCTTTGTTTTCTACCTTTTTTTATTTTTTTATTTTTAGTTCAAATCAATTGGTCTGTAATAACGTCCATGAAAAATGTTGTTGCGTCAGTGAAAAGTCTCCCTTATTAATCTCTTTCAATTTTTGTTGTTGTTGGAATGAAAGAGCGATTGATTCTACGATGAAAAAAAAGCAATAAAGGTCTATTTTCTCGTATAACTTTTCCTGTCCGAACGAAGGAGGGAAGTGAAGTAGCAGGAAACAAGAAACAATAACACTTTATATATATCTCTCTTTCTTTTACTTTTTCGTATCTCTCTGAATCAAATCGTCCAGAGGGAAATGACTGGAATATAAAGGAAAATACAAATAGAAAAGTATAGATAGGTATGAATAAGAAAGAGAGAGAGAGAGGAGAGAGGAGAGAGGAGGAGGGGAGAGGGAGGGAGGAGGGGAAGAGAAAGGGGAGGAGAGAGAGAAGGAGAGGAAGAGAGACGGAGAGAGAGGGGGGAAAGGGGAGAGGAGGAGAGAGAGAGGAGAGGGGAGAGAGAGAGGGGAGGAAAGAGAGGGGAGTGAAGGGGGGGGGACAAAGGTTTAAGCCCAAAAAATCAGAGGGGCAGGTGCCCAAAAAACCCTTATTTCTTCGGGTTTTCCCCTTTTCTCTTTCTCCTAACTTTCCCCCTATATATTCCTTTGTTTTCTTGGCTTTTCTTCGTTAGCTATTTTCTTCACTAATTTTTTAACCATGGAAAAAATTTGGTTTGACTAGATTTTGTATTTCTTTATCACTTTTTTCTACTTCGTTGATTGTTTCTTGCACTTATTTTTTATCTTTAGGAAAAAAATTTGGTTTGACTAGATTTATATTTTTCTATCACTTTCTTTTTTTCTTTCTATATTTGCTTCTTTATTTCACTGATTTGCTTTCTTTTACGTTACTTTCATTTCTTTTCTTTTTTTTTCTTTTCTTTTTTCACTTTTTATTGTGTCACTTATTCACTTTCATTTTTGTCCGCTGTTAAATGTTCGTAAGTTTGTTTTCTATCTCTTTCAATTTCCTCAGTTCTTTTTTTTATTTCTTTCTTTACTTCCTTCTTTCTTTCAATCACTCGCTCACTTTCATTCAATTATTAACTTCACTGTTTCTTTCCTTTTACTTTTTGTTTTATATGTCAGTAATTTTTTCTTTTACTCATATATTCCTCCTTGATTTTTCTTTCTTCATTCAGTTACTTATTTTTTCTTACTCAGTCTATCTTCAATTTTTCTTTGTTTTCATTGATTTTTCTATTCACTTTACGTTCTTTTTCTTCCTTCTTTCTTTATCTACCTTTGTGTGGTTCTTTCATATAATGTTCACTTTGTCTTCCTTCTTCCTTCCTCTTCCCTTCTTCCTCCCACCGTCTTTCTCTCTTCCCTGTCACTTATCATCATTTTTACTTTTTATCTCGTCGTGAATATCTCTTATCTTCTTTCTTTCCTTCCTTCCTTCCTCCCCCGTGCGCTCTCTGCCTCCCCACTTTATCTTTTTATTAACTTTCTCTCTCTTATTTCCTTCTTCTTCTCTTCACGTTCAATTTTCATTTTTCTTTATATGTTTTCATCACTTTTACTCTTGGTTTTAGTGTCTTTTCAGTGTATATTTTCTAATAATATTTTCTTTGTCTTCTCTGTTTGTAAGATAACTAAGTCTTTTGGTAAGTTTTTTTTCTTCAATCTGAAACGCAATATATCTTATTTTTATTTTATTGTTATATTCACCGTTTTTTCCTTGTATGAGTAAACCAAAATATATATTAGCTACCTTTTTTTACACTACTTTCCTATGGCGAAAACGAGTTACTTTTTTAAACACTACTCTCTTATTACGAAATATATCTCTCAGTTTGCTATAGTCAGCTTCTTCTCCTTGGACGAGTAAAGAAAAATACCTATCAGTCACTTTTTCACACACTACTTTCTTAAATGTCCCCCCAAAATAACAACAAAAAATAATTAACATCCATACTTTTTGTTGCTATCTTTATGTCCGTTTATCACTTTTGTTCTATTTATAAATGTTGTCTCTTTGAAAAATACATTACACAGATTCATAACATTCATCCTATATTCTTCATGTGTCGCAAACGGTGTATATACCTGCAGGTGTAGAGGTGTATAGTGTGTATATTCATGATTTTTTTCATTATTTTCCCATCAGCCCACTCATGCCTTCACTACCAAGCTTTCTTACTTCAGTTTCACAATTTTTCGGACGAGACAAAGAGAATTGCAAGGAAGTTTGTGTGTGTGTTGTGTTTATTTGGTTGTTGTTTATGTTGTGTTTGTGGTGTTGTGTGGGGGTTGTTGTTGGTGTGTTGTTGTTATGTTGTGCGGTGTGTGTGTATGTGTGGGTTGTGTGGTGTTGTGGTGTTTGTGTGTTGTTTGTGTGTTTGTGGTGTGGTGTGGCTTGTCTCAATGTTGTTTCGTTGTTGTGTGTTGTGTGTGTGTGTGGATTGTGTGTGATGTGTGTGGTTGTGTGTGTTGTGTGTGGTGTGTGTGTGTGTGTGTTGTGTGTGTGTGTGTGTGTGTGTTGTGGTGTGTGTGTGTGTGTGTGTGTGTGTGTGTGTGTGTGGTGTGTGTGTGTGTTGTGTTGTGTGTGTGTGGTGTGGTGGTGTGTGTGTGGTTGTGTGTGTGTGGTGTGTGGGTTTGTGTGTGTGTGTGTGTGTTGGTGTGTGTGGGGTGGTGTGTGGGTAGTGTTGGAGGTTGGGTGTGGTGTGGTGTGGTGATGTGATGTGTGTGTGGGGTGGTGTGTGGTGTGGTGTAGTGGGTGTTGTGTTGATGTGTGTGTGTTGTGTGTGTGGGTGTGTGATGTGTGTGTTGTGTGATGTGTGTGGGTGGTGTGTGGTGGGTGTGGTGGGGTATTGTGTGGTGTGTGGTTGTGGTGGTGTGTGTGTGTGTGTGTGTGGTTGTGGTGGGGTGTGTGTGGGGTGTGGTGGTGTGGTGTGGGTGTGGTGTGGAGGGCAGGAGAGGAAGAGGAAGATAGAGAGGTTGAGGTGAGGGAAAGAGAAGGGGAAAGCAAAAAGGGAAGAGAGAAGGTAAAGGAAAGGACAGGTATATGAAGGAAGGAAGGGAAGGTAGGAAAGGGAATGAAGAAGAAGGAAGAAAGAGAAAGGAAGGAAAGAAGGAAGGAAGGAGGGAAGGAAGGAAGGATGAAGGAAGGGAGAGAAGGAAGGAAGACAGGCGGCATGGAAGGAAGAAAGAAGGGGAGGATGGAAGTTAGGAAAGAAGGAAAGAAAGAAAAGAAGAAAGGAAGAAAGAAAGGAAGAAAGGAATGGAAGGAAAGAAGAAAGGGCATGAATGAATGAATGAATGAATGAAGGAGGGAAGGAAGGAAGAAAAAAGAAAAAAGTAAGAAAGAAGAAAGAGTGAAGGAAGGGAATATGAATGAAAGAAAGAAGGAAAGGAAGAAAGTTAGGAAGAATGGACAGCCAGGCAGATAGCGAAAAGGTAAGGAAGAAGGAAGGAGGAAAGGAAGGAAGAAAGGAAGGAAGAACGAAAGAAAAAAGAAAGGAGGAATGGAAGGAAGGAAAAATGGATTGCTAGACAGGTTGAGAAGAAGTAAGAATGGAGTTAAGAAGAGAAGAAAAGAAGAAGGAAGGAATGAAATTAAGGAAGGAAGGAAGAATGGATTGCCAGACAGGTTGGGAGGAGGTAGGAATAAAAGATAATAGGATGAAAGAGGTAAGGATGGAGGCAGGAGGAGATAAGAGGAAGGAGGCGGTGAAGGAGGGACAGGTGTGTGAGAGGCGAGGATAACAAGAGGACAAGAGGATCTGAGAGGAGGAAGAGGATCGAAGAGGAAGAAGAAGAAGCGTCCATCGTGTTGTATCACATTAATCGCATTTCCACGTTTTTCTTCGCACACAAAGAACAAAATCACTCGAACACTTTTTCTTATATATATCTTAGCGTCGTGACTTCCTTCTTCACTTCTAATTCTTTTCTTTCTCCTCACTTGACCTTATTTTCATTATTATTATTTTGTATTTATATTATTATTCATATTAAACTTATACTCCTCTCCTCTTCCTTCTTCGCTTCTACTGATTCTTTTCTTTCTCCTCGCATAACTTCATTTATCTCCTCTCCTCTCCTCTTCCTCCTCCTCCTCTTCCCTGTCCCTTATTCCCTCCCATCATTATCGTTGTAATATGTGATTAAAACGTCTCTACTTACAACCTTAACTAAGACGAGAAGGGAAATCAGGGAAAAGGGTGAGGAAAAGGGGAGGGTTGGGAAGGGAGGGAAATAAGAAATGGGGAAGGGATAGATGGCAAGGAGAGGAAAAGATGAGGATGAAAGAAGAGGGATGCAATTAATAAAAGGAGGAGGCAGAGATGGATGAAAAGGAGAAATGGGAGAATGTGAAATGCTGGAGAGGAAATAAGTAGAGAAAGAAGAAGTGACGTAGGAAGGAGTAAACAAGAAGTAAAAGAGAAGAGTGAAAAATATATAAGTAGCTAGACAAAAAAGAAAGCAGGACGAAGGAGGAGGAGGAAGAAGAGGAAGAGGAGGAGGAGGAGGAGGAGGAGGAAGAGTAGGAGGAAGAGTAGGAGGAGGAGGAGGAGGAAGAGGAGGAGGAGCAGGAGGAGGAGGAGGAGGAGGAGGAGGAGGAGGAGGAGGAGGAGTGGGAGGAGGAGGAGGTGTGGGAAGAGAAATAGAGAGATAAATGTGAAGTGAAAGCATCAGAAATGGATTTATTGCAACAGACGTGAATGTCAGAGATCAAACTTGGACTCTGGAAGGTAAAAAATCCACTCGTCCATCCATCACGATCCATCATACATACATCCACATATCCACCCTTCCATCCACCAGTCATCTATCCACACGTACATCCATCCACCAGTCATCTATCCACATGTACATCCATCTACCGCCTATCTAACATCTAACATCCATTAATCCATCAGGTATCTCCAATTTCACATCCACTGGCAATCCATGAATTATCCACTGTCTGTCATCCATCCTTTAATTTTATCCTTCATTTTTATAAACTCTGATTGGATAAAGAATAGTCAAACGTGTGGTAGATATTAACGACAAAGAACAACTATAATTTTTTTTTACTGGTAATTGACTAAAATTCCTCCACATTAACTTAGGTATATAATTGTTGTAGTAAAAGATAAAGATGCAGACATTTATGAAGCTTAAAAATGCTACACAAAACACACGAAAAATTATACAAAAGACTGATAACCTATTGAAAAGTGTGAGATCTGTGTAAAATTGGTGAGAGAAAAAGAGAGAGAGAGAGAGAGAGAGAGAGAGAGAGAGAGAGAGAGAGAGAGAGAGAGAGAGAGAGAGAGAGAGAGAGAGAGAGAGAGAGAGAGAGAGAGAGAGGGGTAGAGGAGAGAGAGATTGACGAGAGAAGAGAGAGAGAGAGGAGAGAGAGAGAGAGAGAGTTTATTTGATTTAATATTTAAATAAAAAAAGAGTTTATTTGATTTAATATTTAAGTTTAAAAAAATAGAGAGGCAGTCAACAGCACTAAGGTCAAGGCAGGTACAGCTGATAAGGGTGCGTGTCGAGGCTTATCAGCGGCCAGTGAGCGGCGAAGGAGCGGTCAGGGGGCGATAACGAGCCCAACACCGCCGCCGCTCAACACCAGGGCGATAAGAGGGAAATAAAAGCTCTAAAATATCGAAGAGTCCAATTCTAAGCTTGAAATAAATAGTAATACCTCCTAATATTTTGTAATAACTACGTATCTATCATTAACCACCACCACTGCCTTCACTATCTTGGTCATTATCATCATTATAACGGTATTTGTCGGACTGAAAAGAGAGACATGGTTGGACGGTATGTAGCAGAAGGGGTGAGGTTATGGGGAATGCCGCAATACAGAAACAGCAAAAATATTATAGTTTCACATCCTCAACCCCCCCCCCCCCCAGTAAAAATGACATCCAATTATCTGTAATGCAACAGCAACGTGTGTGTGTGTGTGTGTGTGTGTGTGTGTGTGTGTGTGTGTGTGTGTGTGTGTGTGTGTGTGTGTGTGTGTGTTGTGTGTGTGGTGTGTGTGTGTGTGTGTGTGGTGTGTGTGTGTTTTGTGTGTGCGTGGTGTGTGTGTGTGTGTGTGTGTGTGTGTGTGTGTGTGTGTGTGTGTGTGTGTGTGTGGTTGTGTGTGTGTGTTGTGTGTGTGTTGTGGTGTGTGTGTGTGTGTGTGTGTGTGTGTGTGTGTGTGTGTCGTTTATCTTCTATCACCAACAAAATGTCAATCTTTTTCATACATATACAAGCAAATGACACTCTTCACACACTGCGTAATGGAGGATAAAATATACTTTCGAACACTTGGAAGAAATGCCGCATGTTTAGAATGTAAGCCTTGTAAGGAATCATGCCTGATATAAGGAAAATATCGAAAAAAGATAAAAAAGTGCATGATATTGACTTTTACGTTGATAAAAAAAAAAGGTGCAGGTATAACAGCTTACAACGCAGAAAGGATTGTTCTTCCTGAGCAGCTTGGCACACGAGTATACGATAAAGATTTAGACTAGAGAATTATATCGAGTATGTTGCGAGGAAACAAAAGCTGTATCATTTCTTTTTTTTACATCACAAAGGACTGGCCAAGGACAAAAAAAAAGGTAGCAAAAAGCCCGCTTAGTTGTCAGTTCCTTCACTCTTTCTTCTTTAATTCTTTTTTCTTTCTTCCTTCCTTCCTTCCCTCCTTCCTTCCTTCATTCATTCATTTCCCTTTCTTTCTTTCTTTCTTCCTTTCTTTCTTCCTTCTTCCTTCCTTCCCTCCTTCCTTCCCTTCATTCATAAAGAAGACAGTAAGACAATATAAAAAGGGGGGGGGGGGCAATTAGTCCGGGAGGTGTCTTGTCAGTAGATACAGAAAAGAAAAATAATCAAACCCAACGTATTATTTGGGAATTTCTGTGTTGAAGAAAATGTTGCGCTCAAATTTTTCTTCAGAGAGTAAAAACATTTCATTTGATTTGGGCAGAACGCAAGAGTGAGGGAAAGTCTGATGCGGAAAAAAGATAGTAGAGTTGCCTTGACATTTCTTATTTCAAAGGTTATATTGCTGTTGCTGACACTATTGCTGCAGACATTGCTTCGTACAATTTAGAGTGTCACGTCACCAAAGCAACTGAAACACTACTAATAAAATCATCAACAGTCGATACTATTCCACTAATGATTTTAATGTCAACAATAAAAATGATACAAATAATAAATAATAATAATCTTGAAACATTTTGACAAGCTGGAGAGGAAGGTGAAAGGAGACATGAGTGTTACGATGTGAGTTTATTCCAGACAACAACCATGATATTGATAATAATTAATAATGATAATTTTGAAATATTTTGAGAAGTTGGAGAAGAAAGTGAATGGAGACATGAGTGTTATGAGGTGAGTTAATTCCAGACTTGTATCATTTTCTGATTGCTTCGGGAGAACTGTGGAAACCCGCCGGTATAGGATCTCCCACAGTTCCCTTGAAGAAGCCAAAAACGAATCAAGTCTGTAATAAACTCACTTCATGAAACCCTTGACTCTTTTCACCTCCCTCTCAAATAATGACAATATTGCTTTCCTGTGCCAGAATATGAACCCACAAGGAGGCGCCATAGCAACCTAAGATGAAGTTGTTATTAAGTTGTTATTAAGTTGTTATTAAGTTGTTATTAAGTTGTTATTAAGTTGTTATTAAGTTGTTATTAAGTTGTTGTTAACTCGTATCTTCTTTCGTCTACCCTTTCCAATAATAATAATGACAATATTGCTTTCCTACGCCAGAACATTAACCCACAAGGGGGCGCCGTAACAACCTCGGCTCCTGATCTGCGGCTGAGTCCAACGCCTCATCATCACTCTCATGGTACGAAAACTCGACCTCATATCCTGCGGCCGGAAACACGACGCCTTCCCAGGCACCTCCTTCCCCGCCAGACCCGTAGACAAGAAGGCAGAGGAGCGACATGACGAGAGCCACACCTTCTAAGTCACACCAAGTCACACCTTCTAAGTCACACCTAAGTCACACCAAGTCACACCTTCTAAGTCACACCTTCTAAGTCACACCAAAGTCACACCTTCTAAGTCATACCTTCTAAGTCACACCTTCTAAGTCACACCTTCTAAGCCACACCTTCTAAGTCACACCTTCTAAGTCACACCTTCTAAGTCATACCTTCTAAGTCACACCTTCTAAGTCACACCTTCTAAGTCACACCTTCTAAGTCACACCAAGTCACACCTTCTAAGTCACACCAAGTCACACCTTCTAAGTCACACCTTCTAAGTCATACCTTCTAAGTCACACCTTTTAAGTCACACCTTCTAAGTCACACCTTTTAAGTCACACCTTCTAAGTCACACCTTCTAAGTCACACCTTCTAAGTCACACCTTCTAAGTCACACCAAGTCACACCTTCTAAGTCACACCTTCTAAGTCACACCTTCTAAGTCATACCTTCTAAGTCACACCTTCTAAGTCACACCAAGTCACACCTTCTAAGTCACACCTTCTAAGTCACACCTTCTAAGTCACACCTTCTAAGTCACACCTTGTAAGTCACACCTTCTAAGTCACACCTTCTAAGTCACACCTTCTAAGTCACACGTTCTAAGTCACACCTTCTAAGTCACACCTTGTAAGTCACACCTTCTAAGTCACACCTTCTAAGTCACACGTTCTAAGTCACACCTTCACTATCTACGTCCCAAAGTAACTCCCGAGATGCAGTAATGAGACTTAGTTTTGTTATCTTCAGAAAAGGTAAAATTTAGTCATTCTTCACCGCCAGAACCAAGGACAAGAAGGCAGAGAAGCGACACGACAAGGAGAGAGTCACACCCTCATTACCTACGTCCCCAAGTAACTCCCGAGATACAGTAATGAGACTAACTATACTCTGTTTTTTTTTAATGAGGTGAAAAATCCTGACCCCTTGCTGCTTACTAACTGATATTTATGCCAGGAGAAGGGTACGCTTCTTCTAAATTTCAGCTGTATTTGATCATAGTTAACCATATTATCAGGTAAACATAGTACATAATTTTAAAAACATGAGACCTTAAGATAGAATGGAATTTTTGCCTCGTTAAAAGAAATAGACTTTAGTAACTTTCGTCCAATTTTGCCAAAGTATTTTTCTTAGATAGACAGCAACAGTAACAAGAATGAGAGTATCAAAAGTAAAAAGAAAAAGATGTACAGAAAAATGACGTATAATCAGATAAAGTAACAGAAATTATACGTATTAACTTGTTTCTTAATTTCTTGTAGTTAGTGAAAAGAAGCATAAGTGTTGTTATCTAAAAAAAAAGACTAATTTTGTAAGGCCATGTTACAGCGACATACATTTTTATAAATATATATCTGTACAGGATGTGGCGCAACAGGAGATACAATACAACAAACACAATAATACAAGTCACAACAACAACAACAATAACAACAACAACGAACGTCAAAAACAGCCGCTGCTAGAAAGAACAAAACAAATCAATTCCACCACCACCACCACCACCACCACCACCACCACCACCACCACCACCACCAACAACAACACCACCACCACCACCACCTGTCACCACCACCAGCACACCACCACCACCACCACCACCACCTGTCATCACCACCACCACCCCCCCCACCTGTCACCACCACCACCACTAACACCACCACCACCACAAATCACCACCAACACCAACAACACCACCACCACCACCACCTGTTACCACCTGTCACCTGTCCTCTTTAAATGACTCACTTCCGTCCAATATTTTGACATTTAACACAAAACTGAGCGTGTTGCAAATTCAATCAGAAAAAAAAATCATTTCAACCTTATTTTGATAGATTTTTATATCCGCGTGAGAAATTTTATCCTGCACATGTTAAAAAAAAAATTCCCATCAGAGAGAGAGAGGAGAGAGAGAGAAGAGGAGAGAGAGAGAGAGAGAGAGAGAGAGAGAGAGAGGGAGAGAGAGAGATAGAGAGAGAAGAGAGAGGAGAGAGAGAGAGTGAGAGAGAGAGGAGAGAGAGGAGAGAGAGAGAGAGAGAGAGAGAGAGAGAGAGAGAGAGAGAAGAGAGAGAGGAGAGGAAAAGAGAGAGAGAGAGAAAGAGAGAGGGGAGTAGAGAGAGAGAGAGAGAGAGAGAGAGAGAGAGAGAGAGAGAAGGGGAGAGAGAGAGAAGGAGCAGAGAGAGAGAGGAGAGGAAGAGAGAGAGAGAGAGGAAGAGACGGAGAGGGAGCATGGATCGGACAACACATAGACAGAGAGAGAACAAAGAGAGGGAAGAAAAGAGAGAAGAAAACGATGACGCGACAGAGAATAAGAGAGAGAGAAAGGAAAAAGAAACATGATACGAATCGGACCAGACTCATATCCACAAGAAAGAGGAGAAAACGAAGAAGTTAAAAGAAAAAAAGTGAGTTGTTGGGTAACGCTTATCGTGTTTCGCGCACCATTCTAAAAAACGACAGAAGTAAACCAAACATCCAAGGAAGAAAAAAAAGAAGAACAAAAGAACAGGAAGGACCAGGTAAATATCTAAGGGGACGAGGAATAGAAGCCCTTAAAAACACTCAGTGATGCCGGAAAAAGGGATACCTGGCACAAGGAGAAGAAGAGGGAAGGGGAGGAAAGTGAATTCAAAAAACAAAAAACCCCCAAAAAACCCCCAAACCCCAACAAAAAACCAACCATGGTTTCCCCTTAAAACCTGTTTCTTTAATACATTTCACTAAAAATTTACTTAAAAAAAAATGGAAGGAAAAAAGGTTCCCCCCAAATTTCCCCCAATCCGGAAAAAAAAATCCTTTTCAATTTTTTTGAAAAAACCGCTGGGAAATTTTAAAAAAAGGGAAAAAAAAATTAAGGAGAGGGGGGAGGGGGAGGGGGGGGAGGGGGAGGGGGAGGGAGGGGGAGGGGGAGGAGGGGGAAGGGGGAGGGGGAGGGGGAGGGGGAAGGTGAGGGAGGGGAGGGGAAGGGGAAAGGGGAAGGGGGAGGCTGGAAAAGGAAAAGGAAAAAAGCCAGGAGCCGGAAAGAGGGAAGCGTAAAATAAAAAGGAAAAAAAAAGGGGAAAAAGGACAAGAAAGGGGAAGGGGAAAGGATTTTCGGAGGAAAAAAAAGGGGGAAGAAGAAGGAAGAAAAAATACATTCCCAAATTCCCCCTCAAACTTCACCCCCAAAAAGAAAAGGGGGAAAAAAAAAAAAATTTTAAAAGGAAAAAAAACCCGGATTTTTGTTTCGGACTTTGTGTTTTAAAAAACCCCACCAAAAATAGAAAAAAAAAAAAAGGATAAAAAAAACCCCCCCCCCCCCACCCCAACCCCCCGAAGGGGGAAAAAATAAATAAAAGAAAAATAAGGAAAAAAAACTGAAAACAAGGAAAAAACAGGGGGGGAAAGGGGGTTTAAATATAAAAGGGGGAAATTTTAAAACCGGTGGAGGTTCAAGGGGTTGGGGCCCCTTAAAAAACTTTTTGGGGGGGGGGAAAAAGGGGTGTTTTTTTCCCCGGGAAAACCCCAACCCTTTTGGGGGGTTTTTCCCTGGCCCAAAACCCCCATTTCCCAAAAGGGAGGAAAGGAAAAGGAAGGGGGAGAGGGAGGAAGGGGAGGGGGGAGGAGGAAGGAGGGGGGAGGGGAGGGGAATTGGGGGGGGTTCGGAATTAAAAAGGCCCAGAAACAGCCAATAGGCCCCAGCTGTTTCAAATCCACTCCGGGAAAATGAAAAAGGGTGGGAAAAGGGTCCACCCAACCCACCTCCACCCAAGTCCCCGGAAAAAAAAAGGGGGTGGAAAAACCGGGGGGCCAATATAAAAAACCCCCGAAAGGAAAAAGTTGAAAAAGTGAAAAACTGGGGGGGGGGAGGGGGAGGGGTTGGAGGGGGGAAAAAGAAGGAAAGCGGGGGGCCCGGGGTTTAAAGATTCCCCGGAAAAACGGGAAAAGGGGGGTTTTTATGGTTTTACGGGGGGAATTTTTAAATAAATTTTTTTACAAACTATCCAACCTACTTTAAAAAACTTTGGGAAAAATTTTCCCTTTGCCCCCTAAAAAATTTTTGGCTTTTTTAAAGTTTTTTTATTTAAAAGGGGGTAGGTTATAAAAAATTTTCTAACTACCAAAACCAAAAATTTTTAAAAATTTCGATGGGGGAATTTTAAATTTGTTTTTGGGGAAAAGGAAGGAGGAGGAAGGAAAGGAAAGGAGGAGGAGGAGGAGGAGGGGAGGAGGGGGAGGAGGAGGAGGGGAGAGGAGGGGGAAAAGGGGGAGGAGGAGGAGGAGAAGTAAAAAAAAAAAAGGGGGAAAAGGGGGAAAATGAAGAAGTAAAAGAAAGTAAAGTTTGAGAAAGAATACGGGGAGGGGAAAATGGAGACAAAATGTTTTTGATAAAACGAAAAAAAAAATCAACATCAAAAAAAAGAAGCCCCAAAAAAAAAGAAAATACGTTGACAAAAAAAACGGGAAAAGGATCAAACCGGGAAAAACAACAAAAGCGGATTGACGATTACAAGCCCAAGGAGAAAATAAAGTGGGTAGAAAAGCGAAAAAGGAGGGGGAGGGGGAAAGGAGGAGGAGGAGGAGGGGAGGAGGAGGAGGTTTTTTTTACTGGGAAATTCCCATAGGAATAACAGACCCCCAAGGAGCCCTTTTGGCCCAAATAACGGGGGTTTATCTCCCGGCCCACATACTACAAAATATAAAACTACTTGAAAGGAAAACAGTTGGAAAATGATACCATGTCCTTAAAAGAAAAATAGGAACAGGAAGTTTCTTTTAGTCCCAAAAAAAATTGGGGGTAGGGAAAATATACTAACTAAAAACTCCCAAACTACCACTACAACTAATCGTTTCCGGGGGGACTAATATGAATTCGCGGGGAACTTTTAAATACCCATTTACTTTAAGTGCCCCGCAACCCTTTTTTTAAAGTAGTTATTGTGCTGGCTTCGCAACATATGTTTTTGGGAAACTTTTTTAAACGATAAAAACGACTTCACATTGAAATAATTTTACGGAGATCAGTGATAAAACCCTTTTCCCGTTTATTTTTAAAAACCTTTATTTCTTTTTGGGCATTGATTTTTAAAGCCCCCGAATAGGTTCTTTTGTTTAAATGAAAATAAAATTTCCTTTTGGGGATTTTTAAAGGTTCTATCAAGCCCCCACGGATTCTACAAACCCTTTAAAGGGAAAAAAATTTTAAAATTTTTCCAAACGGGTTCTCTCTTCATAAGAGAATTTCGCAGAGAGGGAAATTTTTTTGGGTTTGCTTTTTCTTTGCACGATTCCAATTTGGTTGGTCTTTTACGAAACAGGGCGACCGGGAATTGAACGGCATATTCCAAGTGTGGCCAAACCAAAAGGCGTGTATAATTGGTCTTTACTTTCGGAGTTTTGTTTTTCAAAGTTGCGTTTAATAAAGCCAACATATATTCCCCCTTTTTTACGGGCGCCGGCAATGCGGACGGGTTTTTTTTAAGATCATTACTGATGGGGACATAAATTTTTTTCCCGGGCCGGGACTTCATTTAAAACGTTTTTTATTTTGCATTGATAGTTATATTGGGGTTTTATTTTGGGCCTTTTATGCATATTTTACTTTTTTGGGAAATTTAAATTTTTAATAGAAATTTATCACCCCCCCAGTTGATATTTTGTGAGGCACTTTGTATGAGTTCGCAGTTTTTCTAGATAGGGCCTTTCCCGCCAATTTTGGGTGTAAATTCTGAAAAATTTCGTTTATTTTAGATACAACCCCCGCAGTCCAAAATCGTTGATTAATCAAAAAAAAAGAGTGGGCCCCAAAAAGACCGGGGCCCTGAGGCACCCCACTAGAAAACATCAAAACCAATCAGATGTTTCGCCATTTTTTTACTCCCCGTTTTTTTACGATTTGAAAGCCAAGGGGCCAAATCCATGAAATAGTTGCTTTCCCAAGCCATGTCCCCTTTAGTTTGGGCCCAAAGTCGCTTTGGGGAACTGTTTTCGAAGGCTTTTGAAAATCAAGGTATTTTAAAAATCCGAGGGAAAAATTTTAGCGCCCCCAAGTTTGAATAAATGACTTTAAAAAAAAACCATTTGGGTTTTGTTAAGCGGATCTTTTTATTTCGAAACCCAATGGGGAGTTTAGTATTGAGTTTTTTTTCATGGGAAAAAGACACTATTTTTCCCCAAAATTTTCTCAAAATTTTTTAAAAAAATTTTAAAAAAGGGGGAAATTTTTTCGGGGGTTTTTTTTTTTTGGGAAAATTTTTAAATTTCCCAAAAAAAAAAGGGGGGGGGGGGGGGGGGGGGGGAGGAGGAGGAGGAGGGGGGGGGAAAAAAGGGGGGGGAGGGGGGGGGGGGGGTTTTTTAAAAAAAAAGGGGCAAAGGGGGGGAAAAGGGGGGGGGGGAATTTTAAAAAAATTTTTTTTTGGGAAAAAAAAGGAAAAAAAAAAAAGGGGGGGGGGGGAAAGGAAAAAAAAAAAAAGGGAAAAAAAAAGAAAAGGAAAAGGGGGGGGGGGAAAAAAAAAAAAAAAAGAAAAAAAAAGGAAAAAAAAAAAAAAAAAAAAAAAAAAAAGGGAAAAAAAAAAAAAGAGGGGGAAAAAAAAAGGGGAAAAAAAAAAAAAAAAAAAAATTTTAAAAAAAAAAAAAGGGGAAAGGGGAAAAAAGGGGGAAAAAAAAAAAATAAAAAGGGGGGGGAAAAAGGGGGGAAGGGAAAAAGGGGGGGGAAAAAAAGGGGAAAAAAAAGGGGGGGAAGGGGAAGGGGGAGGAAGGGGGGGGAGGAGGAAAAAGGGGGGAAGGGGGAGGAGGAGGAAAAAGGAGGAAAGGGGGAGGAGGAGGAGGGGGGGGGGGGGGGGGGGGGGGGGAAAGGGGAGGGGGGGAAAAGGGGGGGGTTTAAGGGGGGGGAAAAAAAAAACCCCGGGGGTTTTCCCAAAAAAGGGGGAAAAAAAAGGGGGGGAAAGGAAAAAAGGGGGGGGGGGGGGGGGAAAGGGGGGGGGGGGGAAGGAAAAAAAGGGGGGGGGAAAAAAAGGGGGGGGGGGAAAAGGGGGGGGGGGGGGGGGGGAAGGGGGGAAAAAAGGGGGGGGGGGGGGTTTTGGGGGGGAAAAAAAAAGGGAAAAAGGGGGGGGGAAAGGGGGGGGGTTTTGGGGGGGGGGGGGGGGGGGAGGAGGGGGGGGGGAAAAAAAAAAAGGGGGGGGGGGGAGGAGGGGCGAAAGGGGGGGAAAAAAAAAAAAAAAAAAAGGGAAACCCAAAAAAGGGGGGTTTTAAAAAAAAATTTTTTAAAAAGGGGAAAAGGGAAAAAAATTTTTGGAAAAAAAAAAAAGAAAAAAAAAAAAACCAAGGGGAAGGGGAAAAAAATTTGGGGAAAGGGGGGGGGGGGAAAAAAGGGGGGGGGGGGGGAAAGGAAGGGGGAAAAAAAAGGGAAAGGGGGGGAAAGGGGGAAAGGGGGGGAAAAAAAAAAAGGGGGGAAAAGGGGGGGAAAGGGTTTAAAAAAAAAAGGGGGAAAAAAGGAAAAAGGAAAAAAAAGGGGGAAAAGAAAAGGGGAAAAAAGGGGGGGAAAAAAAAAAAAAAAAAGAGAAGGGGGAGAAAAAGGGGGGGGGGAGAGGGAGGAAGAGAGAGGGAAAAAAAAGGGGGGGAGGAAAAGGGGGGGGAAAAGGGGGAGAAAGCGAGGAAGGGGGGGGGAAAAGGGGGGGGAAAAAGGGGGAAAAAGGGGGGGGGGAAAAGGGGGGGAAGAGAAAAAGGGGGGAAAAAAAAAAAAAGGGAAAGGGAATTAAGGAAAAAGGGGGGGGGGGAAAAAAAAAGGGAAAAAAGGGGGGGTTTTTAAAAAAAAAAAAGGGGGGGAAAAAAAGGGGGAAAAAAAAAAAAGGGGGGAAAGGGAAAAAAAAAAAAAAAAAAAAAGGGGAAAAGGGGAAAAAAAAGGAAAAAAAAGAAAGAGAAAAAAGAAAGGAAAAGGGGGGAAAAGGGGGTAAAAAAAGGGGAAAAAAAAAAGGAAAAAAAAAAGGGGAAAAGGGGGGAAAGAGAAAAAGGGGGGAAAAAAAAAGGGGGGGGGGGAAAAGGGGGAGAGAAAGGGGGGGGGAAAAAAAGAGAGAGGGGGGGGAAAAAAAAAAAAGGGGAAAAGGGGGGGGGTTTTTTGGGGGGGGGGAAAAGGGAAAAAAAAAAAAAAATTTTTTGGGGGGAAAAAAAAAAGGGAAAAGGGGGGGGGGGAAAAAAAAAAAAAAGGGGAAAAAAAAAAAAAAAAAAAAAAAAAAGAGAAAAGGGAAAGGGGGAAAAAAGAGAAAGGGGGAAAAAAAAAAAAAAGGGGTTTAAACCAAAAATTTTTTGGGGGGGGTTTTTTAAAAAAAAAATTTTTTTTTGGGGGGGGTTTGGGGTTTTAAAAAAAAAAAAAAAAAAAAAAAAAAAGGGGGGAAAAAAAGGGGGGGGAAAAAAAAAAAGGGGGAAAAAAGGGGGGGGGGAAAAAAAAAAAAAGGGAAAAAGGGGGGGGTTTTTGGGGGGGGAAAAAAAAGGGGGGAAAAGGGAAAAAAGGGGGGGAAAAAAAGGGGGGGGGGGGGGAAAAGGGGGGGAAAAAGGGGGGGGGGGAAAAAGGAAAGGGGTTTTAAAGGGGGGGGGGAAAAATTAAAGGGGGGGCCCCAAAAAAAACCCAAAACCGGGTTTGGGGGGGGGGGGGAAAAGGGGGGAAAAAAAAAATTTTAAAAAAAAAAAGGGGGGAAAAAAAAATTTTTTAACCCCGGGGGGGGGGGGCTGGTTTTGGGGGCCCCCCCCCCCCTTTTTAAAAAAAAAATTTTAAACCCGGGGGAAAACCCGGGGCCCCAAAAAAATTGGGGGGAAAAAAAACAAAAAAAGGGGGGGGGGGGGTTTTTTTTCCCCCCGGGGGGGGGGAAAAGGGGGGGGGAGGGGGGAGGGGGGGAAAGGGGGGAAAAAAAATTTAAAAAAAAAGGGGAAAAAAGGGGGGGGAAAAAAAAAAAAGGAAGGGTTTTTAAAAAGGGGGGGGGGGGAGGGGAGGGATGTGCAGATAAAAATTATCGGCCCCTCCCCGGGAAAAAAATTTTAGCTGTAAAATTAATACAGATGTAAAAAAAAAAAAAAAAAAAAAAAAAAAAAAAAAAAGAAAAGGTGAAAGTTTGACAAAGAGAGAGAAGGAGGAGAGAAGAGAAGAAAAGAGAAAGTTAAAGGGATGTGAAACGGAGAGAAGGATGGGGAGAAAGAAGGTGTGTAAGTGAAGGTAAATTGGGATGAAGGGGAGGAGAGAGACGCTTGGGGAATGGGGGGAGGGGAAAGGTGGGTAGGAAGGGGGGAAGGGGAGGAGGAAGGGGGATAAAGGGGGGGAGGGCAGGAAGGGTCAAGAGGGAAGGGAAAGTTCAAGGGAATGACGACTTTAGAGGCAACGGAGTAAGGAAGGGAAGGAGGAAGGAGAAAGGAGAAGGAGGAACGAAGAAGAAGAAAAATAAGTAGAAAAGGAGAAGAAAAGAAGAAGAAAAAAGTAAAGTTATAGATGGGGACATACGCTATACTGCGCGTGGCCTCGGTGCTCATCTCCGTCGCATTAGCCTTTGAGCCTGTGATGGGTGACACTGCATTATCCCGGGACACAGGGCTAGTGTAACATCCGGGTTACCACAGTTACCTTCCCCAGGTTTCCCCAGGTACCCATTTATCAACCCCGAAAGAAAGGATGAACAGCAGGTTTGGGTTGGCCGCCGACTGCCCTGGCCCGCATTTGAACCAAGGCCCGCAGATTCGTAGCCAGGCACGCTAGCCGCTACACCACGGAGGCGAAATAATTACTCAGAGGGATGAAAAAAATTGAGGAAGGCAGAGGAGGAAGGAAGGAAGGAGATAAAAATTAAGGTTCAGATAAGAGGAGGAGGAGGAGGAGGAGGAGGAGGAGGAGGAGGAGGAGGAGGAGGAGGAGGAGGAGGAGGAGGAGGAGGAGGAGGAGGAGGGATATGAGAAACTAAGACGGAAAAGAAGAGGTTAAAGAAAGAAAGGAGGATAGGAGAGGGGAAGGAGAGAGAGAGAGAGAGAGAGAGGAGAGAGAAGGAGAGAATGAGAGAGAGAAGAGAGAGAGAGAGAGAGAGAGAGAGAGAGAGAGAGAGAGAGAGAGAGAGAGAGAGGAGAGAGAGAGAGAGAGAGAGGAGGAGAGAGAGAGAGACGAGAGAGAGAGAGGAGAGAGAGAGAGAGAGAGAGAGAGAGAGAGAGAGAGAATAGACGAAGGTGAAGGGGATGAGCTAAAAAAAAAAAGAGGGAAGGGAAGGGAAGAATTACGGTTAAAGGAGCAGAAGTTTGATGGGAAGAAAGAGGCTGGGAGGGGAAGGAGGAGGGAGAAGATTGAGGGGGGGAACGGGAAGGAGAGGGGAAGATTGAGGGGGGGAAGGGGAAGAAGAGGGGAAGAGAGGGGGAAGGGGAGGGAAGGGGGGAAGGAGAGGGAAGATTGAGGGGGGAAGGGGAAGGAGAGGGAAAGATTGAGGGGGGAAGGGGAAGGAGAGGGGAAAATTGAAGGGGAGGAAGGGAAAGGAGAGGGAAGATTGAGGGGGAAGGGGAAGGGGAGGGGAAGATTGAAGGGGGAAGGGGAAAAGATTGGGAAAAGAGAAGGGATGAGGAAGGCGGTTAAAGAGGGAGGGAATAGGGGAAGCATCTTTATAGCGATGTAAAGAGAGAGAGAGAAGAGAGAGAGGAGAGAGAGAGAGAGAGAGGAGAGGAGAGGAGAAGAGAGAGAGAGAGAGGAGAGTGAGAGAGGAGAGAGAGAGAGAGGAGAGGAGAGAGAAGAAGAGAGAGAGAGAGAGAGAGAGAGAAAAGAGAGAGGGGACGAGAGAGAGCAGGAGCAGAGAGAATAAGAGGAGAGGAAGAAGAGAGAGAGAGAGAAGAGGAGAACAGGAAGGGCGACAGAAGAGAGAGAGAAGAGATGAAGAGAAAGAAAAGAAGGGAGGACAAGAAGAGAAAAGAGGATGAAGTAGAAGAAGAAGAAGACAGACACAACAGAAACACACAAACACACAACACAACACACACCAAACACACAACACAAACACACAACAACACCACATGTTCCACAAAAAACACGCTAACTTATTAGATAGACAGCGAAAGAAGGAGGACACCTCAACAATGATACATACTTAAAGTCACCACACACCAACTCTTACGAACAATACACCAACAACGCAAACACACACCCTGCTCAAAAAATCCTCTTCCTTTCCTCTTCCTAACTTCCCTTCCTCCTCCTCCTCTCAAATTCCCCTCGTTTCTCTCACTCCTCCTTTACCCTTCCTCTCCTCCTTTACCCCTCCTCCTCCTCCTCCCACCCCTCCTCTCCTCTCCATCCTCCACTCACTCGTCTCCACCTCTCCATT
>JACEEZ010017074.1:27500-32500 GCA_016584305.1 Chionoecetes opilio
AGGAAGAGAGAGAGAGAGAGAGAGAGAGAGGGGAAAAGGAGAGAGAAAAAGAGAGAGAGAGAGAAGAGAGAGGAGAAGGAGGAGGAGAGAGAGAGAGAGAGAGAGAGAGGAGAGAGAAAGAGAGAGAGGGGGAGAGAGGAGAGAGGAGAGTGAGTGAGTGAGTGAGTGAGTGAAGAGTGAGTGGTGAGTGAAGGAGTGAGTGAGGGGAGTGACAGAGAGAGGGGAGGAAAAGGAGAGAAAATAAGAAATAGGAGGAGAGGTGAAGTGAGCGTTTTATTCATCCACTTTGGTGTGTGGTGTGGTTGTGTGTTGTGTGTGTGGTGTTTGTGTGTGTGTGTGTTTTGTGTGTGGTTGTGTGTGTTGTGGGGTGTGTGTGGTGTGTGGGGGTGTGTGTGTGCGTTGTGTGTGTGTTATGTGTGTGTGTTGTGTTGGTTGTGTGTTTGGGGGGGGTTGGGTGTGTGTGGTGCGTGTGGTGTTGTGTTGTGTGTGTGGGTGTGTGTGTGTGTGTGTGTGTGTGTGGGTGTGTTTGTGTGTGGTGTGTGTGTGTGTGTGTGTGTGTTGCTGGTTTTGCTTGTGTGTGTGGTGTGTGTGTGGTGTTTTGTGTGTGTGTGTGTGTGGGTGTGTGCTGGTGTGTGGGCTTGCTAACACTAATGAAATAAATAAAAAATAGCATAAATAAAAACAGCTTGAATATGAATGAGTTTAAACCAATATATGTGTGCATGGTAAAGAGGGAAGAAACGGGGAGTCGAAAAAAATGTACAAAAAGTAAAAGAGAAAAATACAAAATTCCCCCTCCCTTCCCTCCGGCTTACGAGTATAACGATAAGGATATAAAACTAAGATAAGTAAGTAAGTAAGTGAGTAAGTGAATAAGTAAGTGTAGTAAGTAAGTAGAGTGAGGAGTGAAGTGAGAGTAGTAAGTAAGTAAGTAAGTAAGTAGGTAAGTAAGTAAGTAAGTAAATTTAGGGAGTAAGTAGTAGAGTAAGTAGTAAGTACGTGAGTGAGTAAGGAAAGTAAGTAAGTTGAGTGAGTGAGTGAGTAGTAAGTAAGTAAGTAAGGATAAGTAAGTAAGTGAGTAAGAAGTAAGTAAGTAAGTAAGTAAGGTAATAAGTAAGTAAGTAAGTAAAGTAAGTAAGTAAGGAAGATAAGTAAGTAAGTAAAGTAAGTAAGTAGGTAAGGTAAGTAAGTGAGGAAGTAAGTAAGTAAGGTAAGTAAGTAAGTGAGAAGTAAGTAAGTAGGAAGTAAGTAAGTTAAAGTAAGGAGAGTAAGTAGTAGTAAAGATAAAGATAAGAAAGTAAGTAGGAATAAGTAAGTGAGAAGTAAGTTAAGAGAGTAAAAGAGAAGGAAATAAAGATGAGAGAGAGAAATGGGAAAAGGGGGGGAAATGAGAGGGAGAGAGAGAGAAGAGATGGATGAGAAAGATCAGAGAGATGGCGACTTAGCGAGAGAGAGAGATAGGACGGGAGAGAGAAGAGAGGAGAGGAGGGAGCAAGAGGAGAGAGAGGAGTAGGGGACAGGGAGGCTGAGGAGAGAGGAGGATGAGAGGAGATGGGAGGGAGGAATTGGGAGGAGAGATGACGAGATGAGAGAGATGGAGAGAGTGGAGAGAGGAGCGAGAGAGTATAAGAGAAAGAGAATAGTGGGGTAAATTGGGGAGCCATGTTAAAGGGGAGTAGAGGAAAAAATGGGGAAATTGAAGACGTGAGAGGAAAAGGGTAGGTTTTCGTGTCATAAATGGGAGGACGGAGAAATTATGCCGATATCGCCCGTGGTGTGTGTGTGTGTTGTGTGTGTGTGTGTGGTGTGTAGGGGTGATGTGAGGGGGGGGAGAGTGGAGGAGGGAAGAGAGAGGAGATAGAGAGAGAGAGAAGGAGGGAGGGGGAGAGAGAGAGAGAGACGAGAGAGAGAGAGAGGATGAGAGAGATGAGAGAGAGAGGAAGAGAGAAGAGAGAGGAGAGAGAGAGATGAGAGAGGGAGAGAGAGAGAGAGAAGAGAGAGAGAGACGAGAGAGAGATAGAGAGGAGAGAGAGAGAGGAGAGAGAGAGAGAGAGAGATACAATAGTGTTGCACCTGAATACATGAAACTCTGCGGGAAATACCAACCGTGTTTCATTACCAATAACAAAGTTTTCATTGTTGTCGTGACCTTTAATAATGATGATGATGATGATGATGATGATGGCAATGGTAAGTGATAGTAATGATGATAATAATGATGATTATGATAAGCAATGACAATATAATATTATATGTTATAAGTTATAATGAATAGATTAATAATAATAACTATGATGATGGCAATGACAAGAATAAAAAAAAATTGATATTGATAATAATGTGTGATAAAAACAACAATTTTAATAATTAAAATAACAATAATTAAAACAATAGCAATGATATGAATAATAAAAATAATAATGATAATGATGATAATAATAATAATATGAATAATAACAATATTACTAATAATGATAATGACAATGGAAATTCAAGTGGCATTATAAGTTAAAATAGTTGTAGTGTTGATAATGGAGGAGGTGGTAGTAGTATTTGTAGTAGTAGTAGTAGTAGTAGTATTTGTAGTAGTAGTAGTAGTAGTAGTAGTAGTAGTAGTAGTAGTAGTAGTAGTAGTAGTAGTAGTAGTAGTAGTAGTAGTAGTATAATTAATGGTTGCTGTTACTGTTTTTGTTGTTGTTGTTGCTGTTGCTGTAGTTATATCAGCAGTATAGGAAAAATATAAGTGGCGTTAACATTACTGGAGAAAAATCATTATTATGTTGTGAGCTAAACTCTCTCTCTCTCTCTCTCTCTCTCTCTCTCTCTCTCTCTCTCTCTCCTCTCTCTCTCTCTCTCTCTCCCCCCCCCTCCTCTCTCTCTCTCTCTCTCTCTCTCTCTCTCTCTTCTCTCTCACACACACACACACAGCACAAAAAAAAACCAGACACACACACCACAACACACAACACACAACACACACACACACACAACACACACACACACACACACACACACACACACTATCCTCATTCATATTTTCCTGGTCATAACACCTTACCCTCCCTCAATCATTTTCCTTTCCCTCATTTTCCTTCCACCTTTCTCACACCCTCATCTATTCACCCCATCCTCCCTCCCACCCTCACACCCACCCTTTTCCTACACCTACACACACACACACGCTTTCCAGTACACATCCCAAACACACACACACACGTACACTTCCTCTTCTCCCAATATCCACACATATAACATAGTCTAACCTGTCCTGTGCTATCTGATCAAGGCCTTCAGTATTCAGCATCAATATTATTCAACATCATTATTATTCATCAGTATCATTCAACATCAGTATGATATGCAACAACATGGGGACATTCAACCTTAGTATTCAGCCTCAGTGTATCATCTAATCAAGCCTTCGTTTCAGCTCTTTCCTCCACCTTAGGACGTCACATCTGTCGTATAGCACGCGCTCTCTGATCGGATGATGGTGGTGAAGGGGTCTGAGCGTATGTCGATCCATTCTTCGAGTTCTGGCTTCATTCATTGTGTTGATGTTGGTTACCTGTCTATTCTGTTATGTATGTCTGTTTTTTGTTTGTGTCTATCGTCTGTCTGTTCTGATAGTTGTCTGTATTGTCTCTGTCTTATCTGTCTGTTTTGTCTTGTCTGTACTAGTCTGTCTGTAGCTTCTGATTTTTGTTGTTTTCCTGTCTTATATTCCTTGTTTATTGTACTGTCTGTACTGTTCTGTCTGTCTTGTTCTGTCTGTCTGTCCCTATCTGTATATGTCGCTGTCTGTATCTGTCCCTCTGTCTGTATCTGTCCCTCTGTCTGTATCTGTCCCTCTGTCTGTATCTGTCCCTCTGTCTGTATCTGTCCCTCTGTCTGTATCTGTCCCTCTGTCTGTATCTGTCCCTCTGTCTGTATCTGTCCCTCTGTCTGTATCTGTCCCTCTGTCTGTATCTGTCCCTCTGTCTGTATCTGTCCCTCTGTATGTATCTGTCCCTCTGTCTGTATCTGTCCCTCTGTATGTATCTGTCCCTCTGTATGTATCAGCCCTTGTCTGTATATGTACATGTCCCTCTGTCTATCTGTATCTCTTCCTGTCTATATCTGTCTTTCTGTCTGTCTGTCTCCGCACCTCAGACATTCATCCATACAACCACAAACGCAGCAATCCTCAACTTCCAAACTGCCTCCGTCACACTTCCTGAACATCGCCTGGCATTTCTCTCTTCAAGTCCCATAAATCAGAAAGTTAAACGCTGTCTCCTTATTTTGTTTTTACTCAAGAAATAAAGCAATATAACATTTTTACGTGGGATGTCAAGAATTGTCCAACTTTATCGCTGAATCTTGTTATCTCATCTTTTGTCAGAGAAGTCAAGTATTTTACCTGACATAGACGAAATCTCTTATTTTTCTGCAATTGGTGTCTTTTTTCTCTCAATTTCGCATTATTTTTCACTATTGACGAGTTAACAATCTTTATCGGGGTATATTTAAATTATCTCTGTGTTCTTGTGCTTTCCGTTCTTTCGTAAACCTGGTGTGTATGAAAAAGGAATCGAATAGTTTTTTCTGCAATTGTGTCTTTTTTTCTCTCAATTTCGCATGCATTATTTTTCCCTATTGACGAGTTAACAATCTTTATCGGGGTATATTCGAATGATTTCTGTGTTCTTGTGCTTTTAGTTATTTCGTAAATATGTTGTGCACGAAAAAGGTAACAAATAAACACTTCCTAAACAATTTACAAAAGTTCTACATGAAAAAGAAAAAGCGAAAAAATGTTGCGCAACTTTCGTTCTTATTCTGGTCCCGTGATTCTCATTGCAGGTGTGACCCAATTTTTTTTTTTTCTTTTTTAACTAACTATTAACAACTATCAATTCTCAAAAACTAAAATATATATACCTACCCACTTAGTTTTTTTTTTTTTACTAAATATTAACACTAACAATTATCAAGAACTCAAGAAAAAATACTGACCC
>JACEEZ010017074.1:37500-40000 GCA_016584305.1 Chionoecetes opilio
ACCTCTATACCTATCTTTACCTATATACCTATCTACACCTCTGTTATAACATACAATTCCTATCACATCTTAACCACACCCATTCTCTCTGAACTACATTACCTACTAACCTACCTATCTACCTATTAACCTATCTACATTTATTAACCTATCTACATTTATTAACCTATCTACATCTATTTACCTATTTACCTATTTACACCCCTATTATAACATACAATTCCTATCACATTTTAACCACTATCTCTCTCTCTCTCTCTCTCTCTCTCTCTCTCTCTCTCTCTCTCTCTCTCTCTCTCTCTCTCTCTCTCTCTCTCTCTCTCTCTCTCTCTCTCTCTCTCTCTCTCTCTCTCTCTCTTTTCACTACATTACCTACTAACCTACCTATCTACATATTCACCAATCTTCATTCCACGCCTATTACACCTTCCATACAATTCCTGTCACATCTTAAATCCCACTATTTTCCTATTATATTACCTATTAATCTACCTATTCACCTACCTACATCCCACGCCTACTGCTTCTTCCAACGCACCATCATTCTCTCTAAGTTACACGCTCCACTACTCACTAATCGCCATCACTTCCACTTCAGCATCCACATTGACCCCCTTCCTTCACCTTCCCCCCTTCCTTTCCCCCTTCCCTTCCTTTCCCCCTCCCTTCCCTTCCCCTTAACCCTTCCCTTCCCTCTCTTCCCCTTCCCTTCCTTTCCCCCTCCCTTCCTTCCCCTTAACCCTTCCCTTCCCTCTCTTCCCCTCCCCTTCCTTTCCCCCTCCCTTCCCTTCCCCTTCCCTTCCTTTACCCCTTCCCCTTCACTAATCAAGAGCAGAGGTTATTACGTCATAAATGTTGGCTTTCATGTCTCTAATTAACGACTTGTGTATGTGCGTAATGAGGGAATGTGTCGTGTGTGTGGGGGGAGGGGGGTAGTGTGGTATTTTGTGTGTGTGTGTGTGTGTGTGTGTGTGTGTGTGGGGTGTGTGTGTGTGTGTGTGTGTGTGTGTGTGTGTGTGTGTGTGTGTGTGTGTGTGTGTGTGGTGTGTGTGTGGTGGTGGTGTGTGGGGGGAGGGGTAGTATGCGGTGTGGTATGGTGTGGTGTGGTATGGTGTAATGTGAAGGGTGTATGTGTGTGTGGTGTGGTGTGTGTGTGTGTGTGTGTGTGTGTGGGGTGGTGTGAGTGTGAGTGTGTGCTGTGTGTGGTGTGTGTGTGATGTATGTAGTGTGGGGTGTGGTGTGTGTGTGTGGTGTGGTGTGGTGTGGTGTGGTGTAGTGGTGATGGTGTAGTGTGAAGGGTGTGTGGTGTGTGTGTGTGTGTGTGTGTGTGTGTGTGTGTGTGTGTGTGTGTGTGTGTGTGTGTGTGTGTGTGTGTGGTGTGGGTGTGGTGTGGTGTGGTGTGGTGTGGTGTGGTGTGGTGTGGTGTGGTGTAATGTATAGTGTAGTGTGGTGTTGTGAATTTACCTCGTTTTAATATATCTGGTTTCATGTCGAGTTCGAGTTATCCTGTTATCCATATCCAGCAGTGTTATCCAATGTTATCCAGCCTGGTACTGAATGCTTGAATGGAATTTCTGCTGCACACGCACTATATCGACGCTCAATCAATGCCAGATCTCAGTACTGTAATCTGCGAGGCAAGCCAACACGACATACCCGGGCGAGGGCCAACCATCACGACCCTCCAGAAGGTGCACGGCCAACCACCTGACCCCTCAAGGAAAAAACATAGATTACAGGCGCTATAGGCTTATATATATATATATATATATATAGCTTTTAACGTTAAAAAAAAAAAAACCCAAGGTTCACTTCTGCGCGAGTTCACTTTTTTTTCGTGATGTGGATATAATTTCCTTGATGGACTGAGGGACTTTTATTTATCCTTGGAGATGACAAACACGGCATACCCCAAGGCTCCCTCCTGCGTATTTCCACTTCATTATAACTTCTATATTACTTATATTTTATTCTATATTACTTTGATAATTTATAGTGATGCACATACAATTTCCTTGATGGAGTGAGTGGCTGTTTTATATATCCTTGATGACGGAAGGATCATTAAACAAGTTGGTTGTTAATAATTGCAGTAAAATATCGAGGAGACATGATTATAATATATACTGAGTGGCAGGTTTGAGAGATGGACAAAAAATACAAAGTTAGGTAAAGTTAGGTAGAGTAGGAGTTAAATGCCAAACAAATATATAATATAAACGCTGGGTCTTAGAAATGCAAAGAGGCGATTTAGATACGGTATAATGCTGATCAATGCTGTGTTGGATATATCGTAGTGCGACTGTAGTGGAAGTTATAGCTAAGAAATGCTGTGTTGGATATATCGTAGTGCGACTGTAGTGGAAGTTATAGCTAAGAAATGCTGTGTTTTGGAGATAATAACAGGTGATTGGGGTGGGAGTGGGAAAATATGCATTTGAGCATATTTAATAGTGGGTATAGAAAAAAGAATCAGATTGAAGGAGAAAATAATTTAAAG
>JACEEZ010017074.1:45000-47500 GCA_016584305.1 Chionoecetes opilio
TTGTTGTAGGCAGGGGATTGGACTTGATGTGTGTGGGAGGGAACAGACGCGGGGACATGAAGGGCGGCATTGTAGGGCGAGGAGAGGACATTGGGGTTGATGAGGAGACACGCGCAGGGACACGGGGGCGTGGATTAGGGCCGGGGAGGGGTCTTAGGGGATTCGGGAAGATAAAGGCTTGGGGACATATGTGGCGGAACTCTGTGACGGGGATTGGACATTGGCGGAATAGGAGGAGACAGACGGAGGGACATCAGAGGCGGGATTTTTGAGCGGGGAGTGGACATTGTTGGTTTAGGAGGAGAGATTCGGAGGGACATGAGAGGCGGGATTTTTGAGCGGGGAGTGGACATTGTTGGTTTAGGAGGAGACAGACGGAGGGACATTAGAGGCGGGATTTTTGAGCGGGGAGTGGACATTGTTGGTTTAGGAGGAGAGATTCGGAGGGACATGAGAGGAGGGATTTTAGAGCGGGGAGTGGACATTGTTGGTTTAGGAGGAGACAGACGGAGGGACATGAGAGGCGGGATTTTTGAGCGGGAGTGGACATTGTTGGTTTAGGAGGAGAAGATCGGAGGGACATCAAGGGGGATTTTAGAGCGGGGAGTGGACATTGATGGTTTTAGGAGAGAGATTCGGAGGGACATGAGAGGAGGGATTTTAGAGCGGGGAGTGGACATTGTTGGTTTAGGAGGAGACAGACGGAGGGACATCAAAGGGGGGATTTTAGAGCGGGGAGTGGACATTGATGGTTTAGGAGGAGAGATTCGGAGGGACATGAGAGGCGGGATTTTAGAGCGGGAGTGGACATTGTTGGTTTAGGAGGAGAGATTCGGAGGGACATGAGAGGAGGGAGGGAGGGACGCAGGGTGTGCACAGGTTTGCGTTGAGGACTGGGTTGGTGTGTTGTCTGTAAGACTTGTGAGGGAGAAGCCTGTTCCTTAGAGGACTTGTGGCTGTCTTGACGGCGACAGGGGCGGGGGATTCGTGAGTGGGTCATTGTGTGGGTGGTTCGCACTAGGGAGGACAGAACCCTGAACATGAGAGCCAGGAGCACCGCGGCGGCCCAGAGCAGCAGCACGGCGCTGCTGTAGGCCCAGTACTCCTCGGCGATGGCCTCCAGGCTCGTCTTCAAACACTGGATGTGTTGACGCGCCTCACGCGCCTCCAGGAAGGCGCCGAGCACAGGCACGCAGGCCCGCCAACCGCTGCTCGGGGCCGGGCACGCCGCGTACAGGTTCGTGACCCGCGGAGGCTGCAAGGTGCCCAGCCACCACAGGCCTCCACGTTGTTCCCAATGCCGCATGTCCCACAGCGTGCCGTGGCCGGGCCGCTGCAGGTCCAGCCCCACGTGCAGGGAGACCCAGGCCATAGCCACCAGGAGGCTGGTCATCACGGCAGCTGCTGCCTTGAAGGTGAATATTGTCCCTTGTTGAGGCATGGCAGCGAGAAGCTTTGCCTTCCACTGATCGCTCATCACACCTGGGTGGGCAATATTAAGGAAAGAAACGCCGTTCTAGGTATCGTAGCTTGGAGGTTCACCCTCGTGGTCGTTAAGGAACAATACACATGAGTAAATACGGAATAATGACTCTTATGTAGCGTCTTTTCCTCACCCGCCAACTCCAACCTCATTGGTTCCAATATGCTGGCCGCACCAACACCTTCATAGTACAGAATAATGACTCTTATGTAGAGTGTTACTGCAAGCATCTTTCCCTCGCCCCTCAACTCCAACCTCATCAGGTTCCAACCTGCTGGCCGCACCAACACCTTCATAGGGGGTTGCGGCTCTTGCCTACATTGTGTTGTCATCGGCGCAATATCTACAAGACTATCGATCAACCGATCAGCATTTCTTTGCAACACAAATGTTTGACAGCAAATTTTGTTTTTAGCATGAATGTAAAAACATGCAATATGCTCAGCTTTTTTTTTACTGCATCCTCTCTCTCTCTCTCTCTCTCTCTCTCTCTCTCTCTCTCTCTCTCTCTCTCTCTCTCTCTCTCTCAGCGTACAATGTGAGCGGGCGACACGTGAAAGTGGAGGTGTCACTAGCTGATTTAAGGACAGCACCACCCGACTCCCGGCGCCCCATTACGAGGTTATGGCTCGTTAACTACGGCTGCCTCGGGTGTAATTGGCGTCTCAAGTGGAGTTGTCTTAGTGTGGGGTGTGAGGTAGGGGAGTAGAGGGAGGATGAGGTGAGGGGGTGGGGGGGGTGAGTGGGGGTATGGGGAGTGGGGGAAGAGGGGGGAAAGGGAAGTTAAAGGGGGTATAGGGAGTGTGCTTGGTGCTGGGGGGGGGGTTTTGAGGAGGTAAAGAGGGGTGGGGAAGGGAGGTTGTAGAAGGAATGAGTAAGAAAGAAGAAAAGAAGGATGGTAGTAAAGGAAAGATGGAATATGGTAGAGGAAGGGAGGGAAGGAAAGCGAGAGAGAGAGAGAGAGAGAGAGAGAGAGAGAGAGAGAGAGAGAGAGAGAGAGAGAGAGGTCAATTCTGT
>JACEEZ010017074.1:70000-72500 GCA_016584305.1 Chionoecetes opilio
GCGCACAACGACGCACTGATCTTATTTTCTATTTTTTATTAATTTTCAATGCGTGGGCCGTGCGTTGCGTATGTGTGACTGGGCCTTAAACATGATAGGGACGAGACTTAGCTGCCTCGACGGCAGCTCATTGTGTTCACAAGTGGCGCGGCGGCGGCGCAGACATGAAACGTGCAGCAAATATGAAAGTAACTTAAATTTTGGTCTAGTTTTAATAAAAATTCACTTAGTAAAGTTTTGAAAATAATTAATAACATATGACTTTTTATTGTGATGCATTTGTTAGTAGTGTATCAATTTTGCTGTGTCTCTAAAGGCATCATACACCTGGCAGTGAGTGTCTGGGGGTACTGCAGCTCTGCAGCCCTATGCCACGGCAACAGTTGTCAATAGATTTCATCCAAAATTAAATCAGTTCCTCCTTATACCAAATAGACTTGGTATACCGAGTTTGGTCCAAATCTATTGATAACTTTTTGAGAAATCCTGTACACTAACAAACAGACACAGACAGACAGACAGATCGGGGTGAAAACATAACCCCTCCAACTTCGTTGGCGGAGGTAATAAAATTGATCCCCGACCCCGCTCACACCCGGGGATTTTTCACTGACAAATTCGAGCAGTTATTGTCCCCCTTGAACAAGGGGATGGGAGTGTGTGCTGTGTGAGGCCCCAGCATTACCCTTAGGCTATGGCCATACTGAACGCGATTTGCTGGGAGGGTAGAGGGTAGCGGGCTGCCTAGCGGGTAGAGGTAAGCGATGCTGTGGCCCCATCGGAAGAGGGAAAATAAGGAGAAAAAAACATAACAAAAATACTGGGGTAGCACGAGGAAATGAGAGAGAGAGAGAGAGAGAGAGAGAGAGAGAGAGAGAGAGAGAGAGAGAGAGAGAGAGAGAGAGAGAGAGAGAGAGAGAGAGAGAGAGAGAGAGAGAGAGAGAGAGAGAGAGAGAGAGAGAGAGAGAGAGAGAGAGAGAGAGAGAGGGGAGGAGAGAAGAAAGAGAGAGGAGAGAGAGAGAGATGAAGGAGAGAGAGAGAGAGAGAGAGAAGAGAGGAGGAGAGGGGGGTTCAAATAATAACCACTAAATGTATAATGGTAAAAATAGTTATTGAGACTTTCAAAATAGGGAATGATTAAAAGGTCATTTAGGATTACAAGGGATGCAATGTGACCCGGGACCCTGAGAAGCCCTGAACTAAACGTTGTATTGTTTTAGGGACATTTTGCACTTTAAATCTTCAAAGTTCAAGATTAAGTATACATGATTTTTTTTCGTCATGGCCAGTTAACCCTTTGAGACCCAGAACGTAATTTTCATTGCAATTTGGGTACCATTAGATGATTTAATCCGGAGGGCCATTCCTGGGGTATGATCAGAAACAACCTTCAGCCTTCAGCCTTATACGGCCGCATAGGGGAGAGTCCGATTGAAGAGCTATGTGTGTGTGTGTGCGGTGTCTGTCCGGTTGAACTCCTCCGAGATGGCTGAGCACACAGACTTCATATATGCAGTCAATATACTGTCTATGCCTCTGTGATGGCCGAGAAGTGTGCGACAGCCATGATTTTGCAAAACATATTCATTAATTATGTGTTTATTCAGTGCTCATCTTCCCTCCGTCCGAGTCCAATGGCTGGTTCTCCTCGATCCTCATCTCAGGGTCACCACTGCCGCCCACCAAGGGAGGAACGGGCATTCTTCGTGTCCAAGGTGGCAAGCCTCTCCTTCGAGTGACTCAAGAGTGCAGCACGGAAAGTGTGGACGCCATTCGCTGCCTCATGGGTGCCATTAAGGTGGCCAAGCTCGATTCTAGGACAGCGTGAACACCGTCCTTGTGGGTGCCATCAGGGTGGCCACCATGGTCGACTCCATCTACAGCTTGAAGCTCAAGCTCATCAGGGAGGTCAAGCTTTGCTGCCCGGAGCTAAAATGGCCTCTTGTATGGAGTGTGGTCAGGGTCGGCAATAATACATTTATCAAAGTATATGTGCTGGAGTCCTTCTTAATGTAAGGTCATTCCTGGGTATGCAGCTTTCCACTTAAGACTTCTGTTTCTGACAAGGATTTAACATTGATTGGTGTACGGAGAAAGCTGCACGTCTACCTAGTTAATATAAGCGATATTTTATAGATATGACCTGTATAGTATTATTGTCCACTAGCATATTTAGTATAATAAGTTGCTTTTCGTAATGTTATGGCTAAGAACAGACGATTTTATACAGCCAAGGAAAGATCTGGGCGTAAAGAGGTTAATAGGTTTTTCAAGTAATATATTGCAGTTCTTTTCTAATGTCTGTATAATCTGCCTTGTTGTAATGCGGAAGTAATTGATTTTCCGTGATATTATCGCTACATAATATAACGTTACATTTTTCAACAAGAAACAGGATGAAAGGGACATGGAGAGTGAAATAGTGGGGATAAAGGGCGGGGGAAAGATGTATGGAGGAGAGAACTATGGATAAGAAATGAGATATACTTAGAAGGAAAAT
>JACEEZ010017074.1:77500-80000 GCA_016584305.1 Chionoecetes opilio
TTTCCAGCTTGAATCCGTTACTTCTTGTTCTACCCTGGTTAAAAGCGGTAAGAACTTTTCCTACCTCTCCTTTATTAAATCCCTTTATCCACTTAAAAACTTCTATCAGATCGCCCCTTACTCTGCGTCTCTCGAGTGAGTGTAATTTTAATAACTTCAATTTCCTCTCATAACTAAAGTTACGCATCCCTTGTATCATTTTGGTCATCCTTCTCTGCACTTTTTCTAACACACTATATCCATCCTGTAATATGGAGACCAAAACTGAACTGCATAGTCTAGGTTTAGGCCTGACTAGAGCCAGATAAAGCTTTAGAATAACTTCCGCACTTCTACTTTTAACACTTCTGGTAATGAATCCTAATACTCTATTAGCTCTATTTCTGGCCTCAATACATTGTTTCCTAGGTCGGAGGTCTGGGCTCACCCTCACTCCAAGATCTTTTTCACCTTCTGATCCTTTCAGCGATACATTGCTTATGGGTATCTATTCCCAGGGTTTTTTCTACCAACATTCATAACGCTACATTTATCAATATTAAATTCCATCTGCCATCTGACTGCCCACTCGTTAAGTTTATCTAAGTCTCCCTTAAAGTCTCCTGCCTTAAAGTTAAGTCTCCCTTACAGTAAGTAAGTAAGTAAATAGATAAGCAAGTAAATAAGTTAGTAAGTAGATAAGTAAGTAAGTTAATAAGTAAGTAAGCAAGTAAATAAGTAAGTAGATAAGTAAGTTAATAAGTAAGTAAGCAAGTAAATAAGTAAGTAGATAAGTAAGTTAACAAGTAAGTAAGTAGATAAGTTAGTAAGTAATTAAGTAAGTAAGTAAGTGAGTAAGTAAGTAAGTAAGTAGATAAGTAGTAGTATTAAGCTAATAAGTAAGTAAATAAAGAAGTAAGTAAGTAAGTAAGTAAATAAATAAATACAGTAAGTAAGTAAGTAAGTAAGTAAGTAAATAAATAAGTAAGTAAGTAAGTCAATCAACAAGAGAAGGTCCAGCATAAGCAAACATCAATGCATACATACACACACATACATCACTGTTAATTCATTCATTCCAATATTTCACCACCGGCGTAACGAACACCCTCTCTATTGTACTGATTAACAAAGCAATCCATCCTTCAATTAGTGCCCATGCAAGAATAATATGTACAGATGCAGCTTTGGTAATGACAGGTAAACACAGAGAGTGACAATTATGAACACCTTGGTGATACACGTGACAGGCAAAGGGGTGTTAGGTAAAGGGGGGGAAGGGGGTGAACGGTGTTGGGGGTAGGAAAGGTAGGTAAGGGAGAGGTAAAGGGGTGTTAGGGCAGGTAAGGGGGTATAAAGGGATGTTAGGGCATGTAAGGGAGAGGTAAAGGGGTGTTAGGGCAGGTAAGGGGGAGGTAAAGGGGTGTTAGGGCAGGTAAGGGGTAGGTAAAGGGGTGTTAGGGCAGGTAAGGGGTAGGTAAAGGGGTGTTAGGTAAGGGGGAAGGGGTGTTAGGGCAGGTAAAGGGTGTTGGGGGTAGGAAGGGAAGGTATATTAATTGGTCAAAGGTGGTGTTTGTGGAGGTGTTGGTAATGTGACAGACGTGTATAACAGAATGTGTGTTGTAGTGTATGCTCTGTAAATACAAGGTGTGTTTATAGTTATATTATATGACGTGTTGCATTAGTTGGTGTGTGTGTGTGTGTGTGTGTGTGTGTGTGTGTGTGTGTGTGTGTGTGTGTGTGTGTGTGTGTGTGTGTGTGTGTGTGTGTGTGTTGTGTGTGTGTGTGTGTGTGTGTGTGTGTATGGTATAGTAAATGTGAGACGAATGGGAATAAATCTATGTTGACAAAAGAAACTACAAAATAAAACAGATATTATGACTAATATATATATATATTATATACAATATTTCTAACCGTGTGTGTGTGATGTTGTGTGTTGTGTGTGTGTGTGTGTGTGTGTGTGTGTGTGGAACGGCATGAAGCGGTGTCAGTACATTAAAACAAATGCAAAAACAACAACTGCAAACATACAGCATATTACTCCAACCGCTAATTACCACATATTCCCTAACCATAATAACAGCTTCTACATTTACCCTCACATCCCCTCTCTACCCTTACACCTATCTCTACACACTACAACTATACCACACACACCTTCTCCCCTCTAATACTTCCCCTTCCCTCCCTCCTTCCTTCCCTCTCTTCTCCTCACTGTAAGCAAGAGTGCGTGTTTTCATTACTGGATCAGCGCGCTCCCATCCCCCTTAACGCCCATCCCCCTTAAGGAAAAACTGTGAAAGGGTTGTTTTGATGATGGTAATTACTGATGTGGCGTTAACCAATAGGGAGGCTGGTGTAGGGGACGGCTTGTTGTGAGACTGATTGAGGCGTGTGTGTGTGTGTGTGTGTGTGTGTGTGTGTGTGTGTGTGTGTGTGTGTGTGTGTGTGTGTGGTGTGTGTGTGTGTGTGTGTGTGTGTGTGTGTGTGTGTGTGTGTGTGTGTGTGTGTGTGTGTG
>JACEEZ010017074.1:85000-87500 GCA_016584305.1 Chionoecetes opilio
GTGTGTGTGTGTGTGTGTGTGTGTGTGTGTGTTGTTGTGTGTGTGTGTGTGTGTGTGTGTGTGTGTCATTCACCCATGGTCTTGTCCACGGGAGCTGGCTAGCGATCACCAGTTTCACCCTCCCGGTGCGAGCTTGGAGCTCATTATTACTGATCTTTGGGTAATGCTGGGACCTCACACACCACACACACACATCTCATTGCTCAAGGGGGACAGTAACCACCCGAATTTCTCCGTGGAAAAATCCCCGGGAATGAGCGGGGTCGGGGATCGAACGCCGGACCACAGGTTAAGTTGATCCTCGAGAAAGGAAGGCGGAAAGTACTAGTAATATAACGCTCTGGTGACAGATAGTTCAGGACGGCCGGATATGCTGAGGAGCTTCCAGTAATATCTGAGACGATACACTTCTATGATAAACTACCGGCGTCCTTCATGATTCCTTGCAAATAAGTTTCAGTACCAAAAAATAACAAGAAATAACGCGGAAAACAAAGTTTGGATGGCGATCACGTCCCGGCGGCAGGAATCTGCATGCTGGACCACTGTGCCGACGTATTGGATCCTGTCTTGTGGCCCCGCCCCGCCCCGCCCCGCCCCGCCCCGCCCGCCCCAATAAAGCAGACAGACACGGACGCTAACCTTGGGGAATGCGGGGAGGGGAGCACTGCCGCGGATGTTGAGGTAGTGGCGTGCAACGGAATGCCACACTGACATTCATTCCACCTCCCTAGTCCAACGCACAAGAATGAAGAACTTTCTGAAAAGCTACTGTCAATAACACTATAGTCGCCATTGCACCAATGTCGCCAGGCACCATACATTACGAATTTTAGCATCACTATACTTCACTACATCACTACACTATACTACATCACATCACTTGTATATGCCACTAAAGTGGCATGCACAGTAGTTTATATTACGTACCTGTCTTTAGAGGCACATACAAGTCTGTAGTTATGCAAAAACTCGTAATATTGGCCTGTAAAATTTGCCTGGCGACATTAGTGCAGTGGTGACTATAGTGTTATTGACGGTAACGTCACCAGATGTCTCAACGTCACTTCTTTTGCACTTTGAGCCTGAATGATCTATCAATTATCGTAAATTTCCTGTGCTTCTTCGGGGCACATCAGAATTACACTTCAATACAATAACTGAAACAATTCTTAATAAAAATGTAGTTTATTATTTATTTTTCTGTACGGAATGAAAATATTGGCAAAACTAAGAATACTTTATAACTCATCTTTGACAATAGTCTTTTCATGAAAACACTGAAAATTCAACCGCTGATCACTGCCGCCGCGCCTTCATCACCCGCGGTAGATGGATAGTTTCTATTCAATACCTTAATTTATTTTATTTTTTTCTTAATTAACCGAAAACATATACAGGAATTTAATTGAATAGGTGGATGAGGACTCACTTTGTGTCGCCTCAAGATAACGGAAGAAAGACTCTGAACAGTGCGTCAGGTGAAGCGTCGATAAATTCCGAACAGGTGACACAGAGAGTACCATTGTGGCGCGCGTTTATATACAACACAAGCGGCGGTGGCGGGTGGTGGTGGTGGTGGTGAAACCTGAATAATTGAGGAACAATACTATATAGAGGAACTTAAAAACGAATATACAACACACTAGACTGATTAATAACAATAACACTATAGTCGCCACTGCACTAATGTCTCCAGGCGCCATATATTACGGAATATAGCATCATTTATGTGCCACTAAAGCGGTATGCATAGTAGTTTATAATGCCTGTCTTTAGTGGCACATACAAGTCTGTAGTAATGCTAAAATCCGTAATATATGGCGCCTGGCGACATTAGTGCACTGGCGACTATAGTGTTATTGACGGCAGAGGAACTTAAAGAGAACAAATACATCACCGAATTGTAGGTTATCCTGTCATCTTCTATTCTTTACTCATATATTTTACATATTCAAAACATTTAACACTCATCACAGTATAACTCCACCACGTAATATTCTCGAAAAAATGCTTAATTCTTGAAAAACAGTAACATAGTAAATCCTGCGGTGCGGCCTGGCGAGGTGTCGGGCCAACGGGGGACGAAAACAATCACAAAAAGATCCTCTCGTCTAGTAGGCTACGTACCGCCGCCTTTAAGTGACAGGAAGGGAGAAAAAGACACGAGGAAGGTTGGCTGATGTGATTGAATAAAAGGATAACACCCCTGACTGACGCGCCTGCTATCATCCTTGACAGCACTCACACCCACAATTACACGCGAGAAAATAACCCTTATGCCACCTGACTTATTTTTGCATATTGCCGAAGCGAAAAAATATTACAATACCACAACTTTTCTTTCCCTGTGTATGTGTGTGTGTGTTGTGTATGTGTGTGTGTGTGTGTTATTCACCCATGGTCTTGTCCACGCGACCTGGCTCGCGATTGCCAGTTTCACCCTCCCGGTCCGAGTTTGGAGCTTATTATTACCGATCTTTGGGCAATGTTGGGACCT
>JACEEZ010017074.1:107500-165000 GCA_016584305.1 Chionoecetes opilio
GGGGAGAGAGAGAGAGAGGAGAAGAGAGAGAGAGAGGAAGAGAGAGAGAGGAGAGAGGAGAAAAAGAAGAGAGAGAGACGAGGAGAGAGAGAGAGAGAGAGAGAGAAGAGACGGAGAAGAGAGAGAGAGAGATGGGCAGCTGGACTAGAAGACTATTGAAAACGAAAGAATAACAAAAAAGAGACACTGACCTAGAAGGCAACAATAGACAAGAAAAGAAGGAAGAGGAATAGGAGGAGGAGGAGGAGGAGGAGGAGGAGGAGGAGGAGGAGGAGGAGGAGGAGAGGGTATGAAGACCAGTTACCACGGCGATGGCCCAAAACCCATCGCGTTTGATCTGCAAAGGAAAGATGAAGGGAACGACCAAGGAAAGATCTGAGATGAACTGCTGAAAGTGGAATAAAAAGATCAAACTAAGAGCTCTGTCTGTCTGTCTGTCTGTCTGTCTGTCTGTCTGTCTGTTGTCTGTCTGTGATCATTCTACCTTTGATGCTATTTATTCATGTTCGGCAGGCGAGGGGCAGTCAAGCACAGGGCCGAGGCAAAAGGGGTAGTAACCAAAGCTATTCTGTCTGTAGTCAACGAATTTGGTCCTATGGAAGTGGAATTAAGGAATTAAATTGAAAACCGTTCAATGTGGAATGCTCAAAAAACCAACTAAACCAAAATAACAAAACTTAATATGTCTGCCTTCAACGATAAAGAAAGAAAAGAACTGAAAATAATAAATAAACTAGGTAGACGTGCAGCTTTCTCCGTACAGAAGACAGAAGTCAGAAACAGAAGTCTTAAGTGGAAAGCTGCATACCCAGGAATGGCCTTACATTAAGAAGGACTCCAGCACATATACTTTGATAAATGTATTATTGCCGACCCTGACCACATTCCATACAAGAGGCCATTTTAGCTCCGGGCAGCAAAGCTTGACCTCCCTGATGAGCTTGAGCTTCGGTGTTCACGCTGTCCTAGAAGTCGAGCTTGGCCACCTTAATGGCACCCATGAGGCAGCGAATGGCGTCCACACTTTCCGTGCTGCACTCTTGCGTCGCTCGAAGGGGATGCTTGCCACCTTGGACACGAAGAATGTCCGTTCCTCCCTTGGTGGGCGCTTTTTTTTTTTTTTTTTTTTTTTTCGCACACTTCTCGGCCATCACAGAGGCATAGACGGTATATTGATGCATATATGAAGTCTGTGTGTTCAGCCATCTCGGAGGAGTTCAACCGGACAGACTACGCGCACACACACACATAGCTCTTCAATCGGGCCCTATGCGGTTTCTGATCATACCTCAGAATGGCCCGCAGAAAGATAAGGAAGTGGAATTAGGAAGTAAAACAACACTAATTATTGTGGAATGCTTAAAAATCTGTACGAAAATAATCACGAAATACAAAAAATTCCGACTCTGTTAAAAGATATAAAAAGATAACATTACTAATTACATTATTTTATATCTGTCATATTAGTTTTTCGTGGGAAGAGATTGATAGGTTGTTGAATTGATGATAAGGGAAGTAAAATCTTGCGTGAAAATAAAGTATAGTTGTGTAGTTTTTTTTTTTTTACATACGTGCACAGTCCCACACACACACACACCACACACACACACACACACAAAACACACACACACACACACACACACACACACACACACACACACACACACACACACACAGACATACACAGACATACACACACACGCACACACACGCACACACAAACACACACACACACCTCTAACCTCTACCCTCCCCAACCATACCAACCTTGCTCTATGGTATCCTGCTCTCATACATGTCTATAGTTTGTTAGTCAGCAGTTTGTAGTTCAGCAGATATCCTCGTTATAGACCGACAGACGTTCTGGTATCTGTCCTTCCTATGTATTCCTATGTATTCCTTCTTCTCCTGTATCTCCTTATTCTCTGTATTTCTATGTATGCCTTTGGAAGATGGACAGTGAGTTCAGTCGACCCAGACAGCCTTGGGCCATGGTTGCTCCCGGGCTAAAGTGAAAATATTGTTATCTGCCAACGCATTTTGTACCCCATTGTTGCATATGTGTAGGTAGGGGGGGAGAGAGAGAGAGAGAGAGAGAGAGAGAGAGAGAGAGAGAGAGAGAGAGAGAGAGAGAGAGAGAGAGAGAGAGAGAGAGAGAGAGAGAGAGAGAGGAGAGAGAGAGAGAGAGAGAGAGAGAGAGAGAGAGAGAGAGAGAGAGAGAGAGAGAGAGAGAGAGAAGGGGAAAAAGAATGGATGAAACTATAAAGGTATGCGAGGAAAATGTGATATAGGCGATGTAAGTAGAAAAGGGGCAGAACAAAGATGATAAACGAGGATAAGGACTGAGCAAACGAAGAGGATTGACGGGAAAACGTAGTAAAAGTAAAGAAAAATCTAAAACAGGGTAACTGATATGGGAAAAAATTAGGAGAAGAAAAGGAAAACAAAAAAAACAGACAGAAGAGAAGAAGAACAATGTGGAGAAGAAAGATAGGAAAAAAGAGGACAGAATAATAGAAAACGAAAAACGCAAGAAAAATATTAATTGGAATCAAGAAAACTGAAGAAAAATAGGAATTAGGGAAGGAAAAAAAACAAAATTAACAAAAAAATGTGAGGAAATTCATTAATACAAGAAGACACATAAATATATGTTAAATAGTAATTGTACAAGTGCTTGTGGGCCCTTCTGACCCATGTATTGATGTTTGTAGTAGTAGTATATATTAGACAACAATGTGAGTGCAAACACCAATCGTGTTGTTGCTGTCCGTGTGATTCCACGGGGCACTTACACTTCGACGACATCAGCACAGCCAACCCTTGACAGGCTGACGTAGAGTTGGCCGTGCGTAAAGTATATTAGAATATCGACCCCAAGCGCGCGACACACACACACACACACACACACACACACACACACACACACACACACACACACACACTCACAAACGGTAAGTCCATGAGTCTACGGAGTTAGTGAAATGCGGCAAGACGTTACCGCAGAGTTTCTTCCTGTAATCTAATACTCTTAAAAGTGTTTTTAGCCCAAAACTCCCTTTCAAAATTATTCAATCGACATGGAACGAAGCCGCTTACCATCTACGATTTATTTGCGATTTTTTGAGCCTACTCTCATCAAAATTTAATTTAGTTTCGGCTACCCAAAACAGACAGACAGACAGACAGACAGACAGATAGACAGACAGACACAGGCTACTGCTATAGTATATTAGCATAGTAAATACGATAGATAGTACATAATAATCTAGTACATAAATAGATTGTGAATAAAAAGATAGTAAATGTGAAGATAAAAAAGCAGTGAGGTGGAGTGAGGTGAAGAGGCTCTTGGTGACGTCTGAGACTGACAGCGGCTTAATTACAGGTAACTGAAGGTGCACAGGTGGGCGTTGGGTCTTGTGTTGACCTTTTTTCTTTACTTTTCTTCTTTCTTTATTTTTACTTTTTTCTTTTTCTTCAGACTTTTCTTTATTTTGATTGATTTACTTTTACTTTTCTTTATTTTACTTTGATTCGTCTTTCATAAGATGCACTGTGATGATGATGATGATGATGATGAAGATGATGATGATGATGAGAAGATGATGATGATGATGATGATGTTGTTGTTGTTCTTGTTGTTGTTGTTGTTCCCTGTAAGTGTATTAATCTAAACACTAAATCAGTCGAGTAAATGAAAAATTGAAAGGACGTGAAGCAAAAAATGACCAAACTGACATGTATTATGATTGAGGCCATACACACACACACACACACACACACACACACACACACACACACACACACACACACACACACACACACACACACACACACACACAGAGTCGGGGTACTCCGTACTGTAGTGGTTAGCACGCTCGGTTCACAACCGAGAAGTCCCGAGTTCGATCCCCGGGCGGAGCGGAAACAGATGGGTTGTTTCCTTAAAACCCCAGCCCCTGTCCACCCAGCAGTGAATGGGTACCGGGTGTTAGCCGGGGTTTGTGACCTGCTTTCCGGGGTGCTGGCTTCGGCCAAAACTAAGCACTAAGGATGAATGATAAAAATGTTAATATGGAGACGGGGCCACACGAGCATTGCTCTGGCCCTGTAAAATACAACTAGATGAATACACACACATTTCTTTCATCTTCACTGCAAAAGAAAAAAAACATACATCTTGTCCGTTTGTGAGAGTGAGAACTTTTGAATTACATGACCGCAACACACGACTTTGTTCAGTTCATTTAATTTCATTTCATTTCATTTCTCCGTTCGGTTCAATAGATTATTCAGTTCTGGTAATAGCTTGACATGTGCCTTTGTTACGGCTCCCACTTCAACTGGTCCTGTCTTTATGCTGCTCTGTTCGTGCTGCGCCCCGTGACAGCTGTTTTGGGTGGAAAAAAAACCCACACAAATATAAAGTATAAAAAAATCTAAGAGTATCAACACAAAACTAACATAATAATTAGTCAGGTTAGTAATTTAGGTAAAGTCAGCTTATTCTGTTATTTTAATTCCGATATTTTGTTTGCCTGTTAACTTGTCTTTCCTATATTCGTTTCGTGTTATCCATCTGTGACTTTATTCTGTGTTCCATAAACCAGAACGCCATAAATACGCTTAATAAGGGCCATCACACTCTATTATGACATCTAATATACTATAGGAGTAACCGTGTGTCTGTCTGTCTGTCTGTCTGTCTGTCTGTTTTGGGTAGCCGAAACTGTAAATAAAATTTTGATGAGAGTAGGCTCAAAAAATCGCAAATAAATCGTAGGTGGTAAGCGGCTTGGTCCTATGTCGATTGAGTAATTTTGAAGGGGGGTTTTGGGCTAAAAACGCTTTAGAAGTATTAGATTACAGGAAAATCTCTGCGGTAACATCTTGCCGCATTCCACAAACTTAGTAGACTCATGGACGCTTGTGTGCGTGTGTGAGTGTGTGTGTGTTGGAATCACACGGAACACAAAGGGTTGGGATCACACGGAACACAAAGGGTTGGAATCACACGGAGCGTGGTCTACCCCGAGGCACTTTGTCCAGTGACCAACGACAGCAACAACACGATTAGAGTTTGCAATCACATGTTGTCTAATATTATACTACTTCTACAAACATCAATACATGGGTCCGAAGGGCCCACAAGCACTTGTTAATGACTAAAAATCACGAGGTATCTGAAGGTTCATATTCATTGTGTGACCTTGAAATATAAACACCTGCATTGGATACCTTTGTGGAGATAAACCCCGCCTCTTAACTGGTAACTATCTTCATAACACTAAGTCACCACTGCACTAATGTCGTCAGGTGTCATATATTACGAATTTTATCATCACTACAGATTTGTATGTGCCACTGAAGAGGCATGCACAGTAGTTTATATTATGTACTTGTTTTCAGTGGCACATACAAAGCAGAAGTGATGCTAAAAATCGTAATATATAGCACCTGGCGACATTAGTGCAGTGGCGACTATAGTGTTATTGACGGTAGTGAATAGACTGAAATTAGAGTAGGGTGGACTAAGACTTCAGCGAGTGGAAGGGAGAAGGGACAGTCTGATAAAGAACTCTTAACTCTTAAACTGGTAACTGCTAAATGAACTGAAGGAAAAAAAGGGAGAAGAGACATTTTGGTGGGGAAAAGGGAGAGAGGAGGGACAGTCTGAGAAAGAAAACTATATCAAAACGCAAAATGGTGACACTATCTATTTATTTCTCTTTTTGCGGTATATTAAATGGTGAAAAAATTATCATACTATGTTGTATGTATGTTGTTTGTATATATGTATCATACTATGTTGTATGTATGTTGTTTGTATATATGTATCATACTATGTTGTATGTATGTTGTTTGTATATATGTATCATACTATGTTGTATGTATGTTGTGTGTATATATGTATCATACTATGTTGTATGTATACTATGTTATGCTATACTAATTATATACTATAGTCTATTTTTTTTATTATGGTCAAAATGCACTAAGGAAGCCACGCCCCCTGCCTGCCCTTCTATTCTACGGGGCAGCTGATTGGTGCATTCCTCGTATCATCACTACCAATCACAATATCTTCACTACTTAACAGCGGCGTGACCACTGGAGAGAGCAATCTTCACTACAGGGGGATTTTTTATTTTGTCACCCTCTGTAGTGAAGATGTCTAACCCAGTGGTCACGCCGCTGTTAAGTAGTGAAGATACTGTGATTGGTAGTGATGATACGAGGAATGCACCAATCAGCTGCCCCGTAGAATAGAAGGGCAGGCAGGGGGCGTGGCTTCCTTAGTGCATTTTGACCATAATAAAAAAAATAGACTATAGTGACTGACCTTACCACCTCCTCCCCATCCCTCCTTCCCTTCCCTAATCCATCTCTCCTCCCCCTTCCTTCATTCTTTCCTTTCCCCATCCTTCCTCCCTTTCCGTGCAAGCTTAAAGGGACGTCCTGCATTAGTGAGGGCGTGCATGTCAGGGGTTCCGACACGGGAGTGGATCACGTACTGTACAAGTCATGACCCCTGAGGCTGTGACACACCCCTTTGTTAATTCAATTTATATGAGAGAAATGGAGAGAGAGAGAGAGAGAGAGAGAGAGAGAGAGAGAGAGAGAGAGAGAGAGAGAGAGAGAGAAGAGAGAGGAGGAAGAGAGAGAGGAGAGAAGAGAGAGAGAGAGAGAGAGAGAGAGAGAGAGAGGGGAGGAGAGGAGGAGAGAGAGAGAGAGAGAGAGAGAGAGAGAGAGAGAGAGAGAGAGAGGGGGGAGAGAGAGAGAGTACATCTTCAAAATCAATGTTCTTAATGAACTTTTTTTTAATTTTATAACAGATGGAATATTTTCCATCCTTGGCGGAAGAATGAGGTCTCTGAATGTTCTTGGTTATGATAATGTTTTCAACACCTGGAAAAGGTATTTATGATTTTCAACTTAATTTTATATATGTTCATTATTTCTATATATTTTACAGGTATTGGAAGTATATAGCATTGATCGAGTCATGTTTAGTGTCTTGGGTGAATCGAAATGTCCTCTGTAAACGTTAAAATATTCCTGAACACTTTACCCTATCTTTAGCCCACCTTGTATAACCGACAGATCTACAGAGTATCCTGGAGATCAAGAGGAATATCAATGCCAGGGGCAACATAACTAAATTTTCCCACCCCCTTTCTTTATTCTTTTACTGTCTTCTTTAGGGACTGGCAACTAATCGGGGTTTTTGTTACTTTTTTGTTGGTTTGCCTTGGTCAGTCCTTTGCGATGTAAAAAAGAAGAAAAACAGTATAAAATTAGCATTACTAAGAGAGAAATACTGAGGCCGCGGTAACAGTATAGCTTCTGCAATACTTATGAGTGTTATAACAACGTCCTTAGCGATGGTTTTGTGTGACCTTGGGAGTACCTGTCTATTGTAACACCTGCGATGTGTCTCTGTGTGTGTGTGTGTGTGTGTGGTGTGTGTGTGTGTGTTACAGTGTGTGTCTGTGTGTGTGTGTGTGTGTGTGTGTGTGTGTGTGTGTGTGTGTGTGTGTGTGTTGGTGTGTGTGTGGTGTGTGTGTGTGTGTGTGTGTGGTGTGTGGTTTGTGTGTGGTGTGTTGTGTGGTGTGTGTGTGTGTGTGTGTGGTGTGGTCCCTCCCTCCATCTTTCCCTCTGTCTATCGATCAATACAACAACAAACACACATTTCACTCTTCCTTCCTTCCTTCCTTCATCCATCCTTCAACACACTTAAGAAAGAAAACACCACCACCATCACCACCACCACCATAGACTCCTACCTCACCACCACCACCACCACACCAACATCGCTCCAACAGAAATCCGGCCTGACAGAAAACCCAACAAAACAACATAGAAACCGAGGCAGCGAAAGGGTAGACTAAAACTGCACTACTGTTATTCCTTTTCCATGCATCGTTCCAAGAGATTAAAATGCGGATGTTATAAAAGAGATAATAAAAGATGAGATAAGAAGATAAAGAGATAAAGATGTGATAAAGAAGAGATGTTAAGAAAAGAGAGAGTTTATAGTAAGGTTTAGATGCTGTAACTTGTATATCTCTTTATATAGTGCTCAAAAGAAGGAAACAAATCTGTGTTGCGATAAGAGAACTTGATAAATTATATAGTAGGCTAGAGAGAGAGAGAGAGAGAGAGAGAGAAGAGAGAGAGAGAGAGAGAGAGAGAGAGAGAGAGAGAGAGAGAGAGAGAGAGAGAGAGAGAGAGAGAGAGAGAGAGAGAAAGCACAAGTTACATAATAGAATACTGGATGTGGTGTCAGATTAAAATTTTGTGTATGCATCCTGTTCATCGGTTTATTTGTTTATGTGTTTGTTTATATGTGTGTGTGTGTGTGTGTGTGTGTGTGTGTGTGTGTGTGTGTGTGTGTGTGTGTGTGTGTGTGTGTGTGTGTGTGTGTGTGTGTGTGTGTGTGTGTGTGTGTGTGTGTGTGTGTGTGTGTGTGTGTGTGTTGTGCGCTGATGTGAGGAAAAAATATAATACCATTAGACAAAGCTGCTTAGATTTTATTGGAATTTCATAATCTTGACGCAGCAGAATACACGAAGAAGAGTAAAGAAGAGTGAAGAGATAGTGAAGGTGAAGAGGTACAGAAGTGTGAAGAAGCGTGAAGGTCAGACGAGGTTAGGACAGATGGAAGAGTTTTGAGAGAGTGTGCTGTGATGTGAGAGGTGAAGGACTACATCTGGTTTAGGAAAAGATGGAAAGGATGGAAAGAGAGAGGTTGATTTAGGTGGAAAAGTAACGAGGAGGGACTGGAAGGGGGTATTGAAGGGACAGAAAGAAGGGAGACAAAAGTAACGAGGAGGGACTGGAAGGGGGTATTGAAGGGACAGAAAGAAGGGAGACAAAGGTAACGAGGAGGGACTGGAAGGGGGTATTGAAGGGACAGAAAGAAGGGAGGGGGACAAAGGTAACGAGGAGGGACTGGAAGGGGGTATTGAAGGGACAGAAAGAAGGGAGACAAAGGTAACGAGGAGGGACTGGAAGGGGGTATTGAAGGGACAGAAAGAAGGGAGACAAAGGTAACGAGGAGGGACTGAAGGGGGTATTGAAGGGACAGAAAGAAGGGAGACAAAGGTAACGAGGAGGGACTTGAAGGGGGTATTGAAGGGACAGAAAGAAGGGAGACAAAGGTAACGAGGAGGGACTGGAAGGGGGTATTGAAGGGAAAGAAAGAAGGGAGACAAAGTAACGAGGGGGACTGGAAGGGGGTATTGAAGGGACAGAAAGAAGGGAGACAAAAGTAACGAGGAGGGACTGGAAGGGGGTATTGAAGGGACAGAAAGAAGGGAGACAAAGGTAACGAGGAGGGACTGGAAGGGGGTATTGAAGGGACAGAAAGAAGGGAGACAAAAGTAACGAGGAGGGACTGGAAGGGGGTATTGAAGGGACAGAAAGAAGGGAGACAAAAGTAACGAAAATATGGAAGAAGCAAAAAGAACAATCAACAGTTTTTGGATGACCAGAGAAAATAAGAAGAAAGAAAAAAAAGAAACTAATAAGATAGAATAAGAGAAGAAAACAAATTAAAGACCCAGACAGCAAGAAGAAACACGTCAGGGAGTGCCGTTGAAAAAGGCCTGACTCCGAGTCCCGACCAACCAACAACAACGAGGAGGGACTGGAAGGGGGTATTGAAGGGACAGAAAGAAGGGAGACAAAAGGGGGAAGGTTATAAGGAGGCAAAAAGGGGATAGCTTTTAGATACATGGCCTTGGGATAGAGGACATCTTTAGCTTTCTGACACTTACTGCCTTAACTTATCCATCTTTTAAGCCATATGTGTAATCAATAACTGTTTAAATAATAAGAAAATAAAAAAGGGGGAAGGAAGAGGAAAGGGTTAGGTCATGAAAAGGATGAAATAAGGCGTAAGGGCAAAGAGGCAGAGCATAAAGCACCTCTCCTATACCGGCTTGACCCGTGGCACGCATAGGACGGGTTGCATGTGACGCGCGATCAATGTGTATTTACCGATTTTTCCCCTATCGGTTCCGTGATTAAGAGCCTCGCCCGTGCCCCGGTGGCGTGATTGTGTTCGTTGTAGGGGAGTGTTCCCTGTATCTATGGGGCCTGATGAGTCCCGACAAAATATATATATATATGCTCAAAATATTGGTTGATATTCGTGTACTGAACTGAAACACAAGATTTCAAACTTCAAGGGTATTCAATTAATGAATGATGCTGCAGGCGACGCAAGGCTTCAGGTGGCATGTGAAATTGAGGATATGAGTATATGAAGTTTGGCTTTATTATATATATATATATATATATATACACTATATATTGTATTCATATAGATTCACAGCTTATGATTATACTATAAGATTATGATTAGATTGTTCACAGGTTGTAGATTTAAGTTTATAAGAATGCAAAGAGAGAGAGAGAGAGAGAGAGAGAAGAGAGAGAGAGAGAGAGAGAGAGGAGAGAGAAGAAGAGAGAGAGAGAGAGAGAGAGAGAGAGAGAGAGAAGAGAGGAGAAGAGAGAGACAAGAGGAGAGAAGAGAAGAGAAAAGAGAGAGAGAGATGAGAGAGAGAGAGAGAGAGAGAGAGAGAGGAGAGAGAGAGAGAGAGAGGAGAGATAGAGAAAAGATAAAACTTTGATCCTATCTAGACACTTTGCAAGTACCAACGACAAGGTTATTGATTATACAAAGCGCCACCACGCCAGGACGAACTTGGTGGGCTCGAACCGCTGCCCGAATGCAGGGACTCTGCACGCGAGCCCACAGCTCTACCAACCGAGCCACCCTGACGAGAGAGAGAGAGAGAGAGAGGAGGAGAGAGGACGAGAGAGAGAGAGAGAGAGAGAGGAGAGAGGAGAAGAGAGAGAGAGAGGAGAGAGAGAGAGGATGAGGAAGGGGAGGAAAATGGGGAAGGAGGAGAAAAGGTGGAGCAAGAGAGAAGAAAGGAGAGAGAAAGGGGAAAAAAAAAAAAGAGAAGAGGCAGGGATGATAGATGAAAGAAGAAGAAAGCATGAAGAGGAGACAGTGGCGGAGTGTGGGTAGCTGTGACTCATGATTGGGATGGAGGTATGAACCGCGCACGTGTATACCCCCCCCCCCCCCACACACACATACACACACACACACATGTACACCTACTCAGGTGCACGTGACTCATGTATAAGTTAGTATCCAGCACTTAAGCCATGTAGTAACTTGACGTAATTTATGTTCTTTCTACTAAGAACTAAACTTTTCCTCTACTCTAAGTTTTCATCGCTTTATTTTCACTTTCGACGCAACCACTCTTCCTCTCCCCCTCACCACCCCACCCCATTCCCTCCACCCATGTATTTACCATATAACATTACCATTCCCCCCATCACATACCCACCTATAACTCATCAATAGTACACCTCATTTACACCTAACTGTTTATTTTACTTTTTATTTTTTATTTAAGACAAAAGGTTTACTATTACACCAAAATGTTATAATTCACGCCAAGCACTCACAATGAGGCTCACCTTACCATTAGCCTCACCTGTGTATATCTACCTGTCCTTCCTAAAAAATTTACCTCAGATTTCCTTCACCTATTAGTTTTAGTTCTGAATCATTCTACTTATTTTTCTGTTCATATATTTTAGCAAAGGATTCACCCACACTCAATCATACATCCACCTACCCCCCCCCCACACACACAGACATACATTCATACATCCACTCATCCATTAATACCACACACACACCACACACACACACACACACACACACACACACACACACACACACACACACACACACACACACACACCCAGCGACCTATCCACAAAGCCTAATGTTTACAAAAATACAAAACACAAACATAATTTTGTTTTTATTCAAAATATTCAATATTTGTGTTTCTCAAACAAATATTTACACCTAAATCACAGCGGTTAATTTTTTTCGAATTGCTAAAAGGTTATAGATTATATGGAAAGTGATTATGATTATCTCTCTCTCTCTCTCTCTCTCTCTCTCTCTCTCTCTCTCTCTTCTCTCCTTTCTCTCTCTCTCTCTCTCTCTCCTCTCTCTCTCTCTCTCTCTCTCTCTCTCTCTCTCTCTCTCCTGCCCGGCGAGCATTTTGTCTCTTCCTGTTTATATTACTATCTTTAAGGTACTTTTGTCGGTCGGGTTTTACGCCTCTGCCTGTCGCGGCGTGTTTATATAGAGAAAAAAGTAACACAAAAAGCCGCGTTACGCTCCATTACGCGTTGTCATGGCTATCATCTCAAGGTTTGTGTGTGTGTGTGTGTGTGTGTGTGTGTGTGTGTGTGTGTGTGTGTGTGTGTGTGTGTGTGTGTGTGTGTGTGTGTGTGTGTGTGTGTGTGTGTGTGTGTGTGTGTGTGTGTGTGTGTGTGTGTGTGTGTGTGTGTGTGTGTGTGTGTGTGTGTGTGTGTGTGTGTGTGTGTGTGTAATAATAATAATAATAATAGTAAATTTATTGCCATTATTGTTACATCTATAAATTATATAAACATACTTATATATACCATGTCTATTAACGGCATGGTCTGTCAAGCCAAGACTCTTTGACAGACGGAAATTTCTAATCTAAATTTGCAGTACACAGGCAACATTATTTTCTAAGAAATTATTTTGAATACATTATGCAATCAAACTTTACAACTACAGTAAATAAGATTCCAATTATGTAAAAACAAGCACCAAATCTCCAACGCATGCATTCTTACAAGCATTAACAATATAGAACATCCACACCGACTTGCGTATTGACACACACTTACATCGTTCGCCTAACATCCTGTATTCTGACAAGTAAACAAATAACTCTTTATTTTCTTTTTAAATAGAAATAAATTACATGTAAATATTAATGTTTTTACATCAGTAGGAAGGGAATTCCACAGCTAGGACCGTCACATACCACACTCTTGTTGTAGAGGGTTGTTCGAAATTGTGGACTCACTAGATTTATATTATTACCCCTCGTGTTAAGAGAACTTTCAATAAATTTGAAAAGTTTGTTACCTGTATAGATATTCATATTTTTAAAAATAAGCAACAATACAAAATATATTTTAATGAATTTGAAATTTAATATATTTAACTGAGAATAATTACGGCTGGTAGAATCAAATTTATCCATGAATAGAATAGATCTGATAATCTTATTTTGGGCTACCAATATTTTTTTCAAAAATGATGGCCATGTGCAACCCCATATGGAGACACAGTAGATCAGGTGAGGGTAACATAAAGTGTAATAAATACTGACCATACTCTCTGTTGTTAGTTGATGGCGGACTCTATATAGGATGCCACATATTTTTGATAGCTCTGTACATACCTCATTAATATGATGGCTCCAATTAAAATTTTCATCGATAAAATTACACCTAAAAACTTTGTATGAGAGACACGTTGTATTGGTTCACCTTCTAATAATATTGGGGGCATGAAAACTTTTATTGAACGATTTTGAAACAGTATATAATTGTTTTTTGTAACATTGAGATTTAATTTGTTGGCCTGTATCCACTTATTTATCAACAACAATTCAATTTGCAAATTAAGGTGTAAGGAGTTCAGGTTACTATCAGCTAATAGGAGATTTGTATCGTCAGCATATATAGTACATTTAAATTTTGAGCTAGCATTGACTATGTCATTTATATATATATAAAATATAATATATATATATATATATAATATATATATATATATATATATATATATATATTATATATATATAATATATATATATATAAGAAAAAAGTAAGGCCCCTAAAATAGATCCCTGAGGTACACCTTTAGATATAGATTTTGAAAGAGAATAATTGGAATTACAAAAAACACTTTGTGACCTGTTACTAAGATAGCTGTTAAACAGTTGGTGAGGCACACCTCTTATCCCTATGTTTTCTAATTTGTCGAGAAGTATCTGGTGATCTAAAGAATCAAAGGCTTTTGATAAATCTATAAATATTCCTGCAACATAATATTTACCTTCTAAGTTTTGGTATACGTCACTGACAAACTGTAAAATTGCTGTTTCTGTAGAGCGGTTTGATCTGAAGCCATGCTGAGAGTCAGATAATAAGCTGTTTCCCTCCAAGTAGTTAATAAGGCGAGTAGAAATTGCCTTTTCAAATATTTTGCTAAAAGCAGGAAGGCTTGAGATGGGGCGATAGTTTTTGATGTCATTCTTGTTCCCTGATTTATGTAATGGTATTACCTTGGCCTTTTTTAATTGATCTGGAAATGTACCAGTTTTTAAGGAAAGATTAATTATGTGTGTCAATGGACGAGAAATAGAAGTGTGTGTGTGTGTGTGTGTGTGTGTGTGTGTGTGTGTGTGGGTGTTGTTTGTGTTTTTTGTGTGTGTGTGGTTTGTGTCGTGTGTGTGTGTAGTTGTGTGTGTGTGTGTGTGTGTGTGTGTGTGTGTGTGTGTGGTTGGTGTTTGTGTGTGTGGTGTGTGTGTGTGTGTGTGTGTGTGTGTGTGTGTGTGTGTGTGTGTGTGTGTGTGTGTGTGTGTGTGTGTGTGTGTGTGTGTGTGTGTGTGTGTGTGTGTGAAACGGAAGGATGGCAACACAGACAATTCTAGTATTTGTGTTAAAATAACCCTACAACAGCGCTTTACTTGTGCTACTGTGTGAAGAGGATTCCTGTGTCGTCCATTTGGGTTGATGCGTACTATGAGCTGCATTTTAAAGTGTTATTAATAATAACTTAATAATGATGAATAATAAAGACAATACCAATAATACTAATATAACAGCAATAATGATAATGGTGATAATATAGTGATAATATGTTCCGCATAAGTAGGCCTATTAAAATATTCTAATGATATTCTATTTAGTGAGAATAACCTGAAATTACTTTACGAACATGAAATGGACAATGATCGTAAAATTCAACACTTTATCCGTGTTTGTGTGTTACCTGTGCGAGATTTTAAGGTGAGAAAAGGAGTGGCTGAGGTATAGTAATCAAAACGCGAGGAATAAAAGGAAGTGCGTAGTGACCTTGAAGGGAGGAAGGGAGGGAGGTGGGGGAGATGTGGAGGAAACCTTAAAGTGGGGGGTGGAAAGGGAAACATTGGGGGAAGGGCAAGGACACCTGTAAGAAGAGGGAGAAAAAAGACTTGGGGGTGAGTGGAGGGGGAGGAAAGAGGCAAAGAAAGAAATACACAAGATACGTCAGATAAAAGGAAAAAGCTCCACTCACTCAGCCATCCAGCCATTTACCTAGCCAGTCAACAAGATAGCTAACTACCTTGTCATTCAGCTATCCTACAAAACAACTAAATATACAGTTAGCCAGTCCGCCAGCCAGCCAGACGAGTAATTACTAATATAAATAGACAGCCAGCAGACTAGACAGCCACCCAGCCAACGAAATAGACAGCCAGACGACTAATATATCGCCCAACTAATCAGACAGCAGATAAGATAGTCAGCCAACCATAGCCAGACAGACAGCCAGCCAACCAAAATGCCAGCCAGCCAGACGACTAATATATCACCCATCTAACGAGACAGCCAGTAGACCAGACAGCCAGCCAACCAAATACCAGCCAGACAGCCACCCTGCCGATAAAGAGCCTCCATTCATACAGCAGGTAAACAAATCACACCGAGTCATAGAACCAGACAGACAGACAGACATACTTTCCTTAGACACCCCATTCATTGACCCAGACAGATAGACAGACAGACATCCTTCACCTAGCCACACAGTCATACACTTCACCAAACAGCCAGCCAGTAGTCATCCGGGGCGTCACTCAGCGTTCAGCCTCGGTACACACGCTAATGACGGTAAAAATGAGCACAGTGTAGCGTAGAGGGAGGACAGTGTGGCGAGACGAGCATTTCCCTCAAGCATTTTCTACATCAACTTGCCTGTTTTGCGGACTTTCCCTCCAAGCCGCTTTGTTATTGTTTTAAATCAAGATCAAGATTGCTCATCGAAACTAACATCACCGTGTAATCAGTTTAAATGTGTGCAGTGTGTACCCAAAAAAATGTAAATGTGTACCCTGTTATCTTGAGTAGCTCGGCGAAAGTTGCTCAAGATTAGTTTGCTCAGTGAGGAAAATCGTGCCTGTGTAATACCGACTTAACCAATGCGGTCGATCCTCTTAGACCACTATAGGATCCTCTTAGACCACTATAGGATCCTCTTAGACCACTATAGGATCCTCTTAGACCACTATAGGATTCTCTTAGACCACTATAGGATCCTCTTAGACCACTATAGGATCCTCTTAGACCACTATAGGATCCTCTTAGACCACTATAGGATCCTCTTAGACCACTATAGGATCCTCTTAGACCACTATAATATCCTCTTAGACCACTATAGGATCCTCTTAGACCACTATAGGATCCTCTTAGACACACTATAGGATCCTCTTAGACCACTATAGGATCCTCTTAGACCACTATAGGATCCTCTTTAACCCCTTCACGCCCAGATCTTTCCATTAATATATAAAATCGTCTGGTGTTAGCCATGAAATTTTGAAAAGTAGCTTAATATACCAAATTAGCTAGTGGACAAGGATACTAAACAGGTCATATCTATAAAATATTGCTTATATGCTACAAAAATCGTCTTATGGTCATACCCAAATTACAATGGAAATTTCGTTCAGGGCCTCAATGGGTTAAATCCCTGCTCCCGTCCCTTGGTTCCCCGCCTCCCCTCTACTGGCAGCTTAACTAACTATCGTATAAGTAGGTCAATGTGTTAGCATGCCAAGGTTACGAGGCAGGATGGACAGGGACGCAAAATAAGATAGGGAATAAAACAGATAGATAACAGGAAGCTGGGACACAAAACCCGATGAAAAGAGAAGGAAAAAAAGAGGAATAAAAAACTGGACAAGATCAAGACATAGATACGTCTACTCATTGGAGAGAAAAGATTCATTGTGTTTTGCAGATTATCGTTACTCTGCCAAAGCAAAAATAAATAAATAAGTGAATAGAAAAATCAAAAATAAACACACTCTTGACCCGTCCCTCATCATTATATCATCTATTTTAATTCAATCACCCTTTCACATTCATCCCTTCCCATTACCGTCATATAGGATCCTCTTAGACCACTATAGGATCCTCTTGTATACATCCCTTACGACCACAGATCTTTAGTACAATATAAGATCACTGTTTAAAATTTCGAAAAGTACTTTTAATATATACCAAATTATCTGTGGAGCCATAAAATTATCGAAAGTAGCTTAATATACCAAATTAGCTAGTGGACAGGATACTAAACAGGTCATATCTATAATAATGCTTATAGCACAAAATCTCATTAAGTATACAAATCATAGGAAATTTGTTCTGGGCCTCAAGTGTAAATAAATGCTGTATCCCATCTTAACATTATATCAAACTTCTACTATCACTTCAAAATCGACAAAGGATGACAACCAACTAATTGGCCACTTCCTTTGCTTCAGTAAATTAATCTTCCTCTATCTCTATTAATCATGCAACTAATGGATTTTTTTAATTCTATCTTGCGGTTTATCACCCATTGGCAGTCTTTTGTTAAAAGAAAACAATCGACACATTATAGGTCTGTAGCACATGTGATTAATCTTTACATTATCGGAATTATCTCCACCTGTATCTTTTTTTTTGACTCACAATACACGCAACAGTTGCCCTTCGTCCCATGCAGTAAATAGTAACTAAGTCATTTAAGAGGAATGACACTCCGACTTCTGTATTCTTTTTTTTTTGCCCCCTTACAGTCCTTAAATTGAGCCGTTTCTTAATCATTACCGCTCAGCAGAGTCATAAGCACCATGCATCAGGAAGTTCAGACACTATATCATTCTAGGAGTCCAGCTACCCCTATAGTAGATGAGGAGTCCATACCCCCTATAGTCAGATCTAGGAAGTCCAGCACCCCCTATAGTCAGATCTAGGAAGTCCAGCACCCCCTATAGTCAGATCTAGGAAGTCCAGCACCCCCTATAGTCAGATTAGGAGTCAGTACCCCTAAGCCCTAATTGGATCAGCACCCCTATTTCTGACAGAACTCGGTTACAAGACTACAGTTGCTTCACTACTACAGGGATAAAGTAAAGTGAAGTGAAGTACTGTTTGATCATTTGTTTTGTTAATTCTCCAAAAATAAAACACCAAGGATGCCAATATATAGGGCCAAAATTTAGATGAAAAAAGAAAGAAGTAAAAGTAAAAAAAAATGTGATAAAAAAAATGAACATACATACATACGTACTGTCATTGGTGGCTTCATGTAGTGCGTTCAAGAAAACATGAAGAAAAACTTGCGTCTGATACACGTCTGCATACATACATATAGAGAGATACATGCATACGTACACATACCAACGTAGGTGTGTGAGTACATGTGACCTTTCTGGAAGGGAAGTACGTACATACATACTGTTTGGAAAATGCTACTAAATTCAGGAGTAGAGAAGATGAACTATTATCATTACTACTATGACTACTACCATTCTTATTACCATTCTATAGTATTATTGCTTGCCGTCATCCATGTCTGAAAACACAAGCAAGAAAAAAAGCCTTCGGAAAATTACGGATACAAAATAATACCCAAGACACAATGTATAAGACATAAGACATAAAACATAAAAAAAAACCAAGACATCATAACCACCTTCCCCACCACGAGGAGTAAGAGCCATGGTGGTGGTGCTTCTCAATTAACACCTACTTATATGTAAACACCGTAACAGGCTGCCCGGTAACGCTGACCCAACACACCACCAGCGCCACACAGCTGCATACACTTGCCACATACCTGCCACACACCTGCCGATAGCCCGTGCCGCTAGTCCTTACCTGGTATCGTAGGGCAGAGCGGCGCACCTGTGGGGGAATGGAGACACCGGGTTAGTGCAGGGCAGGTGACTTGTGGTAACACGGAATGGCATGGTTTTGTGTAGACACGGCATGGGGTGTACAGTGGGGATGATGTGATGGTGATGATGATAGAATGATAATGATATAATGATGATAGTGATAATGATGATGATAATTATAATGATAGATAATGCTAATGTTCATAACAATCATAATAATAATAATAATAATGAGAATGACGATAACAATGATAATGATGTTAATGATAATGATTATGATATTAATAATGATAATACTACTAATTATAATGATAATAATGATAATAATATAAGTAATAATAATAACAACCATAATAAAAATTACAATAGTAATATAAAATATATAAAAAGAAGTATTTAGTAAGTAGTAGTAGTATAGTATGTGTAGAGTAAGTATATATAGTATAGTAAATTTATATATATTATAGTATAATTTTAGTAGTAAAAAATAATGTAAATAGAGTATCATAATTTATAATAATAATTATTTATAAAATTTTTATATTATTTTTATTTTTTTTATTATTGATTAATATCAAAAAAAAGAATAGCCCCCTTAAGATTAAAAGAAGGCAAAGAAAAAAAAAAAAAATAAAAAAAAAAAAAAAATTATTAAATAATTATATTAAATACAAAATAATAATAAAGAAAAAAAAAAGGAGAGAGCGAGAGAGAGAGAAGAGAGAGAGAGAGAGAGAGACGGGGAAGGAGGGGAGGAGGAGGAGAGAGAGGGGAGAGAGAGAGAGAAGGAGAAGAGAAGGAGGAGAGAGAGAGAGAGAGAGCGCGTGCTCCTATACGGGAAAGCAGGTCGGGGTTCGGGCTGGGAGGGTGTCCCCGGGTTTCCCCCTTTTTTCCCGGGGGGGGAAAATTTTTCCCTTGTTTTTTTCAAAGGGGCCCTTCTGCTTAACCCCCCTTTCCCCCCAAAGGGCCCCCTCCGTGGCCTAGGGGGGTAGGGGCCCTTCCCCCCCAAAAGCGAAAGCCCCTCCTTTGGCCCCCCTGGAACGGGGGGGGGGAATGGGGGAGCGCCAAGGGAAGGAGACCCGACATGCGTTGACGCCCTCAGGAACAGGGTGGTGGTGGTGGTAATGGGGTGAGCGGCCAAGGGAAGGGGGGACGCCGACATGTGTTGACGCCCCCAGGACCAGGGGGGAAATTTGGTCCCCCGTGGACCGCCAGGGGGAAAGACGTCAGCCAGAACCTGCACGGGCAGCAAGGGGCCCGAGGTTCAAACTCGGTGTCGACGGGCTATGCCAACCATCCCGGCCGTGCTGCCCGCAGCGGGGACTGAGGGCCGCAGATGGTGTCAGGCCAACCTAAAGGGGGGGAAAAAATCCTGACCCCCAAGGACCTTGCCCCCACGATAGGGGTCCCCTGGCTCAGGAGGGGCCCCCCCGGGCCCAGACTTGTTTTGCTTTCCCGCGGGACAATCAAAGCTGCCTCCAGCGGTACCCGTCGACATGCCTCTTGAAGCGGTCCCGGGAATCCCAGCGTGATCTGGCGGGGCGCCTCCGTGCCGTCCGGGACAGGGCCCGACCGTCAGGTACTGGTGGAGTGATTGGCGCGGACCTGACAGGCTGGCCCGGGGGGCCTTTGGGGAAAATTTTTCCCTGCGACTTACGCAGGGCCCCTGCGGTTTTCCCCGGTACAGCGGTATAATCCCCGAAAGGGGCGCTGTCAACACCCCGTCAGGTGTGGTGTGTGCAGCAGGCGCACCCACCCGAGCAGTGCATAAGGCGTCATAAGGCCCGGCAGCTCACGACCGCCGATCCCCCAAAACTGTTCGGGGGGCACCACCCCTGGAACCCCCCTCCCTTTTAACGCCGCGACGACTGCCTGGAGGGGGAAGGCCTACAGGCGGCGGTGATCGGGGGGGGGCCCGAAAGGTTTCCCTTTTTGTTCGGCTCCGCCTTACGGGCCGGCAGGGGGGGTGCGGGGGCACTGGACACCGACCCGGGGGATGGGGTTTTAGCGGTCTCTTCCCATATCTCGACACCCGATCCCCCCGGGGGACTGGGGACCCGATAGGCCGACACAGCGACAGAGGCGGAGAGGGAAAGGGTCAGGCGAGGGCACCCCATAGTCTAGGGCAGGAGGCTGCGGGCCCCCCACCCCTCTCCACCCCGGCTACATTTCTCCCGCCCATCCCATGCCTGTCACTGTCTCGCCTGTTCCCACCCCCATCTGGGGACCCCCCCCCCACCCCCCCACCCGGCGCCCGTGTCACCCACCCCAGCCAGACCATCGTTCCAGCCCCCCGAAAAGTTATGCCCCCCCGATCAGGCGTCGCTGTGCATTCCACGGCGACCCCCACGGCCCACCCCCAACATTTTCCCGGGCCCCGGAGTCACGCCCGCCTCCTCCCCTGACACAATGCCAAGTACTCCCGCCCTTCTGTCCGGGACTGATAGTGGCGGATTGCTGGGGGTGCTGCGACGAGTGGTAGGCGTGATCTACCCCTTCTAGCCAGGCCCCCCATAAAGTCCCCGGGGACGGGGGGGAAACTTGGGGCCCTTTCCTCTGGGCGGATTAAAAGGGGTTTTGGCTTTGCCCCTTCCCCACTCACGACAGTCCTCTCACCCCGTCCCCCCTTTCTTCCACCCCCCACTCCCAAGCCCTCCCGGGTCTGTTCCCCGTATAAAATGAATCACAAGCTGAGTGAAACAGAAAGTGATGGCGAGGCACCCGTGCCCTCCCCCCACCCGCCGCCCCCGCTGCAGGCTAAAGGGTGCCCAATGGAACATTCAAGGGGTCCGTGGAAAAGGACTGAGGTCCTCCAGGCCTAGTGGAGGGGGACCTTGACCTCTTTCTCCTGGGGAAAACGCTGACGCGGAGCATTTTGAGTGGAAGATGGGGGGATACACGGTTTTCCCCGTCATTTTGGCGAGGAGGGGTCGGGGCAGTGGTACGCAGCCCTTCCCGCACGTCGGTTTGAGCCCCCGTGGACTGTGGCGGGGGGCGTGGAGGTGATGGCAGTGCAGCTGGACTGCCGGGCCCTCCCAGACTGATAAAATATAAGCAGTGGGGGAGGCAACTGGAGGCCGAGGGTTTGCTTCCCTCGCCACACACAGCAGCTCCTCGTGGGTGGCGATTCAACGCCCCCAAACCCGATGCTGCATTTTCTGTCTCCCCCACCAACCGTGCGGGCCCCCACCTACCCGCGGTGTGGAGGGGGGCCCGGAAAAATTGTCCTCCTAAACACCGGGAGCCCCCCCACCCCGGGGGGTGGAGGCTGGCCCTACCTTGATCCCCAGTGCCCTGGCCCCGGACGCCTCCTGGCAGGTCCACCCCACTTGCCCAGCGACCACTACAACCTGCAGGCCCCCGGGCCCGCTGCCCACAGTCCCGCCGCCGCGGTGGAAATACAGCGGGCGGAGGGCATTTTTTCGGGCCCACCCCGGGCCCGAGTGGTGGGCCACCTACGAGCCGCGGGGATTGGCCCCAGGTGAAAGCGAACTGACTTTGGGCCCTTTTTGAGAGGGCGGCGGGGGGAAGCCTTACCCCGGAGGTCCCGCCCGGTCGCGGGTAAACCCAGAACTGGTGGTTTACAACCAGGAGGTGCGGGAACAGAACCACATGGTTAACATCCCCCGGAAATTTTTCAGAGGCGGCACCCCCAACAACGGACTGCTGCGTGGGGTTTGTGAGGCACGCTCGGCAGGTCACGGGGGGGTTCGGGAGGCCAAAGGGCCGAATGGTGCGCGGTTTTTAAACCCAAACACACCAAGCTGGCCGAGCTGGGGGGCAAGGTGAGGACTCCCTCCGGAAAGAGACCCCCCCCCCTCCCCCCCACCCCCAGCCGACAGGAGGCCGAGCCCCCTGGTGGAGATGTTTGTCCGGGGGGTAGAGGACCAACTCCGCCCGGTAGCGGCTGCGGGTTTCAGCTTCAACCTGTGGGGGGCGTCATGGCGCCGCTCGGCTCCCCCGACGCACTGATCAGCCTTCACCCCCCGGGGATGGGAAGGGCCGGGAAAAGGGACGGGACACCGCCCGGGGCTGACGGCGTCACCTACTCGATGGTGACCCACGTGGGGCGCCGGGGGAGGGGGCATCCTGGCCTGATAAAACTCCCCCGGGCGGGCTGGCCGTTGCCCTCGGCGGGGAAGGGCCGACACCAGCCCATCCCTAACCCCGGGAACCCACCAAGCGCGCCCAATCCCCCTGATGAGCTGCAGGGCCCAAGAGGGCGGAGAGGTGGTGCGACCCGCCCCTGTGGGCCCCTGGGAGACCCCACCCACACACTTCGGTTTCACCAGGGGGGTGGACACCTCCCCAACAACGCTGGCCCTCCTGGCCCAAATCGAAAACCCCGCCCTGCTGTCGCCGTTTTCCTTGACCTGGAGAAGGGGTTTGGCTGGCAACGCCCCCCCCCATCCTCGGGCCCCGCTGGTGCGGCGGGGCGTCGGGGCAGCTCCTCGCCCGGATTTAGGATTACCTCTGGCACCGCCGCGCCAGGGTCAGGTTCCAGGGGCGCAAATCCCGCTACAGGGAGTGGAGAAAGGCACGCCCCAGGGCGGGGTCCTAAGCCCCCCCCTTTCAACCTTGATGGAGCAGCTGGGGCGGCTCCGTTCCGGGAGGGGGACGGCACTTCTCGCTACGCCCACGACTTGGTCCTGGTCGTCACTGGCCCGGGGGGACCGGGTGTCTCGACCCAGCAAGCCTTGACCCGGTCAGTTGCAAGTGCCGAGCTGGGTCTCAAAAAAAATCGGTGAGAAGTCCCCGGCCTGGTGTTCAAGGGCCCCTGCCCCCCCCGGGGCCCCTTCAGATAAGGGCATGGGGTGGCTTGGCCACGCCTTCCCAGTCCTCGGGGGTGGGCTTTACCCCGGGGCCTCCCCTTCACTATCAGGTTAAGTTTGAAGAGAGGGCTGAGACCAGGCTCAAGTCATGAGGGCATGACGAGGGGGAAAACCCAGGGCCCCGTCATCAGTGCTGCGCCTCTTCTACGTGCACACTGTGCGGCCCTTTTAGACTCAGGCGCCCCTCTTGTTCGTTATCGCTCATCGCAGAGGAAAATTAGAGGCCCTTAGAACCGAGCTTTTTAGGACCCCGCTGGGGGCACGCGCTGGGCAAACACCCGCTTGCAGGCGGGACCGTTTGGTGCCCCTAGCCCCAAAGGTTGACGATCGGGCCGCGGGTGGCCCAAAATCCTTGCCCGGCAAGGAGTCTGTCGCGCGGGAAAGGGGTGAGGGTCTTGCCCCAGGGAGCGTGACCTATCGCCCCGGGAACACCTGGTGCAGAGGGTGGCAGACGCCGCATCCCCCTCCTCCCCGGCCCAAAACCAAAACCCGCTGGGACGGACCCGACCGCCCCCCCTATCAACTACGTCGCTCCCCCACCCTGGCAGCCCCCTCCGCCCCCCGGGGATTATCCCACACTGCCGGCCCCGAAGGCGTTGTGCACGCGGGGGGGAGTGAGGCAGCACGCCGCAGGCGGTGGCGCACGCCCCAAGTTCCCCGAGCGTCGCCTGCAGGCGGGGGCACCCCCCAATGTTCCCAGCAGCGTCGCGGTCGCATCTACTACACGCGGCTCCCTTGACCCCGAGAGAGGCCGGACAGGTGCTGCGGTGGTTACGGGCGGGAGGGCTGTTGGAGGAACCGACATGTCCACGCTGCAGGGCGGAGTGGGGGCGATAGAGCGGCCCACGCAGCCCCGGGCCCACAGGAGGAGGTTGTGGTGATTACACCGATCATGTCTGCCCTGCAGGCCACGGCAGCCCCCCACACCCTGGACAACGTGCAGTCACCACCCCCATCCTGGGCCACATCCGGGCTTCCCGCGCGGGGCGCGGTAAAGGTTCAAAAAGGGTCCCCGCCCAAGGCGTCCCTGGCAAGAGGGCCCATGAGGGGGCCGGGAGGGCCCCCAACACCAGCGGGGGGCCTTTACTGTCTTACCCAGCATCCAAGGGGCCAAGGTATGGCAGACGCGCTGCCGTTGGCCGCAGAGGGAACAGTATCGCCCCGCTGGTGCAGATATCGAGGCAGGCGCCGGCACAAACAAGCCCCGAACAAAAAACGAGCCGTTTCGCCCCGCCCAGCAGCTGTCCCCGGGCCCAGGAGGTCGTTCTACACGCTTCGGGTGGTAGACCCCGGAGGAGTGAGGGGGCGGTTTTAGGAGGGCCGGGGGGAGCCGTCCTCATATGACCCCCCCCTCCCCGATCCAATCCGCTTTCTGCCCCCCCTACAGAGCGGTCAGCAGGGGCGTCGGCCCGGGGGAAAACGCGGGCCGCCCCCCGTATGGCAGTTTTTCAGAAAAATCGCCCTGCTGCTGGAGGGGGCGCGTGCCGCCCCCCCCCCCCATGGAACACTAAGGAGGGGAGTGACTCCCCCCGCCCACCCGTGACCTGACGTGGCGCGGCACAGCGGCGGGGTGATGGCCCCCTATTTATTCGGCTTATGTGTATGTATGGTATGTGTATGTATGTGCATATGTATAGTATAGTAATATATATTAATAGAGTAAATAAATTAAAAAAAAAAAAAAAAAAAAAGGGGAAAAAAGGGGGAGAGAGAGAAGGGAAGAGGAGGGGGAGAGAGAGAGAGAGATGAAGGAGGGAAAGGGGGGGAGAGAGAGAGAAAGGGGGAGAGAGAGAGAGAGAAAGAGCAGAGAGAGGAGAGGGGGAGAGAGAGAGAAAAGGAGAGAGAGAGAGAGATCATCAGATCAAAACGTTTATTGTAATGTACACATTATACAAATACATATTAATTAAGGGTACAAAATAGAAAAAAGGGGCACCCCCCCCCTGCAGGTTGCATAGGAAGGATTGCCATGATTAATGAAATTAGATAGTAAATTGTTAATTACATTTAGATAGCATAAATAAGATTTTGTATGTTAATATATATTATTTTTTTTTTTTAAAGTTTCCCTTTTTGGGAACTTGGCAAAGTTTGGGTGACTATTTTTTATTGGATAAGGTTTCATGGTTTTAGAAATAGTGCAGCAGCCCCGCATAGGAGGGATTTGGGACAGCCGCCCAAAGAAAATTTCTTGGGCATTCCCTTTCATAATGGGGAGTGTGTGCTTCTCTTTGTTTTACACAGGTTTAATTTTTTTTATATTGATGTTTCACTGCCGCTACCCCCGATTACTTTACCCAACCTTAGCCACTAAAAACACCGCTGGCGCCTAGTAATTGTCCATTTTGTATGTAGTGGGGTTTAACCCCCTTTTTTAGGGTCCAATAAGATGAGAGAAAAAAAGAGACCGAGCATGCTGTCAATATGTCTTTATTTTACGTTTCCATTTTTGCACACATTTTGTTTTTAGACGGCCAAGGGACAGAGGGAGCGGAAAAACCCAACCCATCCTTAGACGTAGCATGTTGGCGAGTTCATCTGCACGCTCGTTACCGCTATCCCCCAGGTGATGGGGACCCTATAAAGTTCACAGCTCTGTCCTGACACGATCTTTTACAAAGTTTTAATAAATTCGTTCACGGGGCGGTGTGAAGAAGGTTCCCGGATGTTTTTCGACGTGGGCAGTCGTGCTGCAGAGGCAATTATGACTCTCCCGGCCTCTGCTTGACTGTGCCAGAGCCGCTGCTACCCCAGAAGCTTCGTTTTTGGGGGAGGAGCAGCCATCAGATGTTGGGTGCTTAGCGCCCGGGTTCCCCCGGCTTTCTCCCTTTTTAAATACACGACCCCGGCCCCCGCACGCCCGTCCTCATGCAGGACCGTCGGTGTACAGGATATGGGACATAGGGAGGGGATTCAATCACAAAGGAAAATCCTGCCTCATCAGCTCACATGGTAATTTTAAATTTTTAACCTTGTGGTAGAATAGGACACATTGAAAACTGGGGAGTTCCCCGGGGGAGATAACTGGGTTTTGCTCCCTATCATCCATGTTTTTCAAAATTAAATGAACTGAGCTTCCGACTGATGAGAGCCAAACATTACATTTTCTTCCACTTAGGATTTAAGAGAGCCCCATATAACTGACCATCACATTAGATTTAGTGATCTCATAATTTGAGGGTGCCATTTTCGTACTCTATGTGGAGAGGTGGGAATCTATCCGGTTTGACTTGCTGTTTTGACCTTGGGGGCCCCTAAAAATTTTCCCAATTCGTATTTTGAAAAGACTTTAAGACTTTTGATTTTTCCTTGTTGAGACGTTTAGGGTGCTAGAGTTTTAGTCTATGGGTGAAAAGTTTAAGGAAACAAAAGCCTTTAAGGGGCGGGGACAGACGACCCCAAGTTCCCCAGCAACCCTTTCCCTTTGCAACGTAGTGAGGCGACAGAGGCTTTAGTCGGTGACTTCGTTGTGTTTGGTTGCAATGCCCCAAAAAGTCACCCATATCGTAGGTGGGGACTTCTTTTTAGAAAATTTTCCCCCTTTTATTTTTTTAAAGGGAAACTTTATCCCGTGCCGTTATACAGCACCTTGTTTTTGGGGAATGATTTAGGCCGATAGAGTTGCACAATCTCCCCTCAGGTTATGTCTGTCTTCTGTCGTCTGTCTGTTTTCTATCTGTCGTTTTCGTAATCAATATGTTCGTCATTACTGCCATCTATTATCGTCGCTGTTGTCGTTTGATTAAGTCTGTCTTATCTGTTTCACCCCATTTTTTGTACTTTTCCCAAACACATTTTGTCCAAGATCAATGTTTTATATATTTATTATCGATCATCATAGGGATTTCCAAACTTGAAATTTTTCTATGAAAACAATAAATCATGATATTTCAAAAAAAAAACCAAACAAACATGATTTTGGGGGTGTGTGGGGGTGTGTTTGGGGGTGTGTTTTGGGGTTTATATTGTATTTGTGGGGGTGTGTATAATGTATGGTGTGATGTATAATGTTGAGTATGTATGTATGATGTATGTATGTAGTATGTATTGTATGGTGTGTATTGACTATTGGGTGCAGTGTGTGTGTGTATGTGGCTTTGGTGTTGTGTGTGTGTGTGTGTGTGTGTGTTGTGTGTTGTGTGTGTGTGTGTGTGTGTGTGTGTGTTGTGTGTGTGTGGGGTGGGGTATGTGGTTTGTGTGTGTTTTGTTTTGGGGGGTGTGTGTGTGGGGTGTGTGTGGGGTGTTTTGTGTGTGTTTTGTGCGTGCTGTGGGGACTGGTGGTGTGTGTGGGGGGGTGGGGGGTGTGTGTGGTGTGTGTGTGTTGTTGGGGTTGGTGGGGGGTGGTTTTTGGTGGGGTGTGTGGTGGTGCTGGGGCTGGTGCGTGCGTGCGTGCGTGCGTGCGTGCGTGCGTGCGTGCGTGCGTGCGTGCGTGCGTGCGTGCGTGCGTGCGTGCGTGCGTGCGTGCGTGCGTGCGTGCGTGCGTGTGCGCGTGTGTGCGTGGGTGCGCGTGCGCGTGCGTGTGTGTGTGTGTGTACGTGCGTGCGTGCGTGCGTGTGTGTATGTGTGTGTGTATGTGTGACTGTGTGTGCACGTTCGTGTGTATATGTGTGTTTGGTACTCTCACTAAGCAAACTCTGCATGGAGGCCGAGAACACCATTGACACGGGCGACCTCAATGCACGAGTTTGGAAGCCGCGCCCTGAAGATGACAACTGCACCCATCATGAATCAAGACCTATATATTCTAAGATAGATTTCTTAGATATACAGGTCTTGTGAATATCGGGACAGGAAGGACGACGAAGGCAACACTCATGGGAGGGCATTGATGAACACTATATATATACATGTCACAACGCAATGAAGACACGACCGCAAACGCACGATTAATAAAAAGTATTGAGGAAAAGAGATGGGTGCCGTAGAAAAGACTTATCCCAACATATCATCTGATCTGATCTGAATGGTCGCTGGCAACCCCACCACGATGGCAGACACAAGGGAGTGGATTGCCCTCTTTGTAATCTCCTCCCTTTTCCTCAATTAACTTGTGATCTTGTAACTTGGATTGCCGTTTAGGGGGCGTCACACATGGCTACCAGAAATCAACACTTGCTTTGTGAAACGAGAATGGATGGACCTATCGACTTCGTAATTGTAGCTGTAGAGATTTAACCCCTTCACGCCCAGATCTTTCCTTTGCTATAAAAGTTGTATGTTGTCGAGCCATAAAATTACGAAAAATAACTGAATATACCAAATTAGCTAGTCGACAATGATACTAAACGGGTCATATCTATAAAAACATTGCTTATATTAACTAAAAATCGTCTAATGGTACCCAAATTACAATGGAAATTACGTTCCGGGCCTCAATGGGTTAACAAGATATCCCCGGCTCTCACCACGTCCCTTTCTCTATCTAATCATCATGCGCGACTAAAAACCTCTGTCAGACCACGCGCGACCATTTCCCATTAATAGCCAAGACCTCGTGTACCCTATTGAGTCGTGGCTTGTCGTGGCCCAAAATCGGCACAGTGTGGGGGCCCAACAGCAACAGGACAGTGGCGCCATACCAGTTGTACCAAATGGCGTCATTGTTAAGTCGGTCGTAAGATAGACTATAATACGAGCGTGTGTTTCAAGTGTATTATTATATTATTATTATTATTATTATTTTTTTTTTTTTTTACGTTTGAGCCTATAGCGCCTGTAGGCTATTATCTTCCTTCCTTATAAGTTTGAATAAAGAGGTAGGAGAGGAGATATAGGTATAGGCATAGCAGGGTTGTTAAGCACATTGTTTTACAGAGCATGACTGAACTGGTTCACAAATAGGGTGGTAAAGGATTGGAATGGACTAAGTCGTCAGGTAGTTAGTGCGGAGTCATTAGAGAGCCTTAAAGGGAGGCTAGATAAATTTATGGATGGGGATGAAAGGTGGATGTAGGTAGTGTTAGGTAACAGGAACTACCACGTGTAGGTCTCACGGCCTCTTGTAGCTTCCTTACTTTCTTATGTTCTTATGTGACACCAAAGACTACTCTATACTGGACTTGCTACTCATTTTGGGCTATTTCCAGTGGAGGCCAGTTTTGCGATTCCTGCCATTTTCGAACATCACTCCCTTTTCCCTTCCTATGGTTTATCAGTATATATGATATACCGTTATCTTCGTAAATGTTTGTTCTATAATATTATCAAATAAAAAACAGTAAAATGCAATAAAGAAATGCCATTATGAGAGTTAAGAAATATGCATGAACTTGAACTCATCGCCATTTAATATTTTGCGAGAAAATATTTTAGATGCTAGCGATAGAAAGAAGCGGATTTTCATTAGCTTTCCATTAATATATTTCGTTTTCTGATAAATTAATCATAACCATGCATAAATTAGCGTTAACTAAAAAAATAACATCATCTATCGGGATAATTACCCGATGGATGATGTTATTTATTTAGTTAACGCTAATTTATGCATGGTTCTAATTCATTTATCAGAAAATGAAATATAGCAATGGAAAGCTAATTAAATTCCGCTTCTATTGATATGTTGCATGTAAAAAGTCTTCACGCAAAATATCAAATTGCGATGAGTTTAAGTGAATATAAGTTCATGCATATTTCTTCAGAGTCTCATAATGGAATTTCTTTAGTGTATTTTACAGCTTTTTATTTGATAATATTATAGAACAAACATTCACGAAGATAACAGTGTATCATTTATACTGATATGCCATAGTCTACTGTATTCATGGAACACTTTTTTACTTGCCGATACGATTGATGATGTTATTTTTTAGTTAACGCTAATTTAGGCATGGTGGTCATTCATTTATCAGAAAACGAAATATATCAATGGAAAGCTAAGTGAAAATCCGCTCTTTTCTATCGCTAGCATCTAAATGTTTTCTCGCAAATATTAAATGGCGAAGAGTTTAAGTATATATGAGGTCATGATATTTCTTTCACTCTCTAATAATGGCATTTCTTTAAGTGTATTTTACTGTTTTTTATTTTGATAGTATTAGACAAACATTAGAGATAACGGTTATCATATATACTGATAAAACCTTAGGAAGGGAAATAGGGGTGATGTTCTAAAATGGCAGGAATCGCAAAACTGGCCTCCACTGGTCATGGGCGGGTTGGCGCGGGGCACGAGTAGCAAGTCCAGTATAGAGTAGTCTTTGGTGACACCTTCAATCGCGCAAGTGGACAGCGAAGGTGTGGGTGTGGGCACGACCAAAGTATCTAACACCAAGTTGACCCACGCGCACATGGGCGGGGCTTAAGGGCAACGTCACTGGGGGTTCATTAAGAAAATGGGTGGAAATGTGTGGGGTGGCTGAAGAAAACGGAGGGTTTAGATATATTAGGTACTTTGAGCGTGACGATCTCAGAAGGCTGTCGCGTGATCCTGCCCACCGCTGATCCCTTCACCAGACAACACCTCGATGCTGCACATGCCTAGAATGAAGCACACACGCGATGGAAACAACTCTATAGCAACAATGATAGTAAAACCGATATGTAATCATTATACTGTCATCAAAACTGTAATTATTATAGTAAAATAAAAGGAATTTCCGCTATTGCCTCTACCACCATCAGTGGCGTACCGAGGGGGGGGGCCATGCGGCCATGGCCCCCCCTTTGCAAAAAATAAATAATAAAATATATTTATTATAAATAAATATATATATATATATATATATATATATATCACAGACCTTTATATATACAGTGGTCTATGATATATATATATATATATAATATAATATATATATATATATATATATATATTATATATATATATATATATATATATATATATATATATATATATATATAAATTATATATATATATATATATATATATATATAATATATATATATAATATATACTATACTTCTACTACTTACTACTTCTACGACTTCTACTACTACTACTACTACTAATAATAATAATAATAATAATAATAATAATACTTCTATGGGATGTGTCGTAAGACGAGTAAAACGAAAGCATCTTAACTTCTTAAGGAAATTTTTTGATCTGTTTGTCGGTCTATCGGGGCGTATTTGTCTGTTTGTCTGTCTGTTTCCTGCCAGTCCGTCAGTCTTTTTCAATATTGGTGTGTAAATAGCTTTTTTTCTTCATATAGAATTATTTTAGTGCTCTATCGTCTTTCTGTCTGTCTGTCTGTCTGTCTGTAGTTTTTTAAAAGGGTATACAAGATTTCACACCACACACACACACACACACACACACACACACACACACAAGCATGTGTGTGTTTGGGTGATGTAGACACCAACACGTCATAATGGATAGGCTTATATACAGTTATCAGCATGCCATAAGGAAAATGCTCCGGTAATCAAGTCATCGTTTTCGTAACACACTTAAAACAACACAGTCACCGTGGAGGGAGTGACAGGCGGGACAACTCACGGATCAAAACAAGCTAGGCATAACCCGTATCTAAAACCACCACCACCTCCACCACCACTACTCACTCGGAGTCGTCTCTGCTCCTCTTCCTGGGCACCATCTTCAAGGCCGCGGGCTGGGAGAAGGTGTCTGATCGGGTGCGCCAGTGCTGCCGCCCCGAAGCAGCCCGGCGGCAGGCGTGGGGCCGGTAGATGACACCCGGGTTCTCCATTAGCTCTGCGGCGCCATTCGTTCCGCCGGAGGAGCCGCCGTTGTGTTTTGCCGCAGCCAGGGGCACGAAGAATTGGGATCGTGGTGGGCAGGCTTGGGGGCTGACGGGGCTGTGGGGGTTGGACTGGCTGAGGGGCCTGTTGTAGTCCCGGGGAGACGCCGGCTTGATGTCCGGGAACCACTTGGCCTCGAGGGTTTCGGAGGGTGACAGTGAGAGGTGGAGGCTGGCCCGCTTGTTGAGGCTGGTGGGTGAGTGCCCTTTCCTGTTGGTGATGGGCGACCAGGGCGGCGAACGGCGCTCCTTGAAGCTGAACACCTTGCTGAGCACTCTGAGGGCGGGACTGCGGGGGCTGGACTGGTTGGAGGGCGACTCGCTCTTGGCTGAGGCAGGGCTGCCCTCAGCGGCGCGCCCAAGCAGTAACGGAGACGACTCGGATCTTGCCACCGGCAGCCTCATCAGCACCCGGCCCTCCCCGACATTGGCGCGCTGCTTCCGCCGCTCCTGGATGCTGTCCCGGCGCTCCTTGTTTCGCCCCGGCATCTCTGGACTGCCCTCGTCGTCCTCAGCCTCGGCGGGGCTCCCCTGATCCACTGTTTTCTCCTGACTATTGGCATCCACGGGCTTCAAGATGGGTCTCTTTCTTTCCCTCCTGTTATCGTTATTGAATAGTTCTTTGGTCAAGCCATTGGTCACTTCCCCACCCTCCCCTTCCCTCCCTCCCTCCCCTGAGCGCCCCCCGGCCTCTTCACTGGACATCATTTCTACCTCACTGGCTTTATCCCACTCCTGAAGAAGTACTCAGCGGCCCACCTACACGTCAAGGCTGAAGATAAAAGAAAGATAACGCATCGCAATCACCTGCAAGTAAAGTGTGCAAGGCGATAAATACTCATAAATCGCCGCTAACACGCACTTGAGAGTCACGCTCACCCAACAAACACTTCGTTCTAGTTATTTAAACACATGTCCGCGTGTAAATTAGCGGCGCTTGGGTAATGGAGCGACTATGATCACTGCACTTACTGGTGAGAGAGAGAGAGAGAGAGAGAGAGAGAGAGAGAGAGAGAGAGAGAGAGAGAGAGAGAGAGATAAACACGAGTAGCACTTGAGCGCTTACTAACTCGCACCACACTCGGGACGGCACTGACTCCCGGGGAATAACGCGACAAGGTTTTCCTGTCATGGAGAAACGTCCTGCGTGTGTGTGTGTGTTCTGTGTGTGTGTTATTCACCAATGTCTTGATCATGCACTGGACTCGTGATTGCCGGCTGTTACCCTCCCAGAAAGAGTTTGGAGCTCACTGGACCGATCTATGGGTAAGGCAGGGATGGGGCCTCACACACCAAACATACACCTCATCTCCTTGTTCAAGCGGGACAGTAACTTCCAGCTTTTGTAAGTGAAACATCTCAGAGGCTTCAGCGGGTCTCGAATTTACGACTTGCTGGACTACAGGCGAGGGTATTATCCACTTGGCTGGTGGATAGTGTGTGTGTGTGTGTGTGTGTGTGTGTTTGTAGCTACTGGGAGGATACAGGTGCCATGAGAGAGAGAGAGAGAGAGAGAGAGAGAGAGAGAGAGAGAGAGAGAGAGAGAGAGAGAGAGAGAGAGAGAGAGAGAGAGAGAGAGAGAGAGAGAGAGAGAGAGAGAGAGATAAGCAGACCTTGTAGGTGATTATCTTTCTGGCTTCCTGTCCACCACCACCACCAACATCAACATCACCACAACCATCTTCTACACCATTATCATCACCATTACCATGCAATCATCATCAATTTCATGCGCACAGTTAATAAGGGAAAGTGTGCAATCAGAAGAAAAAACATATATATCAACTTAGGAGAAAACCTTACTCATTAAGTTCACGTAAATAATATGAAATCTTTAAACTTAACATTATGAGATACACAAGACTGATATTTATGTTTAACCCCTTGAGGCCCAGAGCGTAATTTCCATTGAAATTTGGGTGCCATTAGAAGATTTTTAGTGAATATAAGCAATGTTTTATAGCTATGACCTGTTTAGTATCCTAGACCACTAGCTATTTCAGTATATTAAGTTACTTTTCGTAATTTTATGGCTAACAACAGACAATTTTTATAACAAAGGAAAGATCTGGGTGTGAAGGGGTTAAATCTTTTTTTGGTATCTACACACTCAGAAATAAGGGGTAGATTAAGGGTAGAATTGTTACATCACACCATCAGTACCCTTTTTATACCCTATGTTCAGGCTGGAGGGTAGATGCTGCTGATTATACCCTTCATCTACCCTATATCTACCCTTTTTATACCCTATGTCCAGGCTGGAGGGTAGATGCTGCTGATTATACCCTTCATCTACCCTATATCTACCCTTTTTAGACGAGAGGGATGAGAAAGGGTATATTTGGGGTTGGAAAAGGGTATATTTAGGGTTGCAAAAGGGTATATTTGTAAGGGTAGAAAAAGGGTAGCAGTATTTCATCACTACAAATACCCTTTTTCTACCCTTTTCCTACCCTTCTTTTCTAAGAGTCTATACTATCATCAATCATTAATGAAAGCCTTTAACCCCAAGAAATAAATGTAATTCTAACGACGTCATTTTCTACAACTTTATAATTCATTCGTATAAACTTGCCGGTGATTAATGTCCTCTCTCTCTCTCTCTCTCTCTCTCTCTCTCTCTCTCTCTCTCTCTCTCTCTCTCTCTAATGACACCTTCGATGGATACGGTGCCCTAATATCCACTTTAATCCACTCACTAGATGGATAGCCTACTGGAGGACACTTCCACTCTTCTGATTAGCTGACTGAATGCACAAAATCTACCATCCTTATCTTTTATTTTACATCACAAAGGACTGGTCAAGGGCAAAAAAACAAACTAATCTGGTTCCTGTGATTTGTGATTGATTATGGAAGAATGTAACGATTGAAGAAGGGAGAAGAAGGAAGGACGGAGAAGAAAAGGAGAGAAGGAGGAGAAAAGAAGGAAAGGAGAGAGAAAAGGAAGGAAGGAAGGAGAAGAAAAGGAAGGAAGGAGGGAGAAAAAAGAAGGGAAGGAGAGAAAAGGCAGGAAGGAAGGAGAAGTAAAGAAGGGAAGGAGGGAGAAAAAAGAAGGGAAGGAGAGAAAAGGAAGGAAGGAAGGAGAAGAAAAGAAGGGAAGGAGGGAGAAAAAAGAAGGGAAGGAGAGAGAAAAGGAAGGAAGGAGGGAGAAAAAAGAAGGGAAGGAGGGAGAGAGAAGAGTATGGAGTCTTGTATAGTTAATCTAGACAACTCTATTACATCATCCTTTACATTCTTTGAGATGACTGTGTTGCAATGCTCGGCCAACCAACCATCCTTTTCTCCATCCTCCCGGCCAGACAGGTGTTGCAACATTAAGATAATAAGTCTTCACACCTGTGCTGTATACGTGACCACATCAACGTACGTATAGGGACCATTCAAAAATTTGGTAACGTATTTTTGGTCATTTTAACCTCCCCTCCCCCTTGTCACGCCTTGTAACACATGTCCAGAACCCCCCCCCCAAGAAAATTATGTAACACCAGGTAGTACCCCCCCCCCCCATTTAGTAGGCTTCCATTTTTTTAAGTACAAAATGGAAGCCAACTGGAATGGAATATAGGCCTAAATATAGCCTACCGTAGATAACACTGTAGTTGCCAGTCACTCGCCACTGCACTAATGTCGCCAGGCGCCATATATTACGAATTTTAACATCACTACAGAGTTTTATGTGCCACTTAAGAGGCATGCCCAGTAGTTTATAGGTGCCTTGCACTGACGTCACGATCTAGCGTTTTCAAGCCAAATGCCGCCGTCTTCAAGCCAAATGCCGCCCGTCGGAGCGAGCTGGAGGACCAACAAACTCCACTTGCCGCCCGTGTTTGCCAGCTTAAGGTAATTTCCCCTACCAAATATATGTTTATCAGTATAAAAGGTATACTGTTATCTTCGGAAATGTTTGTTCTATAATATTATCAAATACAAAACCGTAATACACACTAAATAACTGCCATTATGAGAGATTCAAGAAATATGCATTAACTTAATATTCTATTAAACTCTTCGTCATTTAATACTTTGCGAGAAAACTTTTTACATGGAGAATATCAATAGAAGCGGAATTTAATTAGCTTTCCATTGATACATTTCGTTTTCTGATAAATGAATTAACAGCATGCATAAATTAGCGTTAACTAAATAAATAACACCATCAATCGGGAAAAACTACCCGATTTCATGGTTATTTATTTAGTTAACGCTAACTTATGCATGCTGCTAATTCATTTATCAGAAAACGAAATATATCAATGGAAAGCTAATAAAATTCCGCTTCTATTGATATTCTCCATGTAAAAAGTTTTCTCGCAAAGTATTAAATAACGAAGAGTTTAATAGAATATTAAGTTTATGCATATTTCTTGAGTCTCTCATAATGGCAGTTATTTAGTGTGTATTACGGTTTTGTATTTGATAATATTATAGAACAAACATTTCCGAAGATAACAGTATACCTTTTATACTGATAAACATATATTTGGTAGGGGAAAATTACCATAAGCTGGCAAACACGGGCGGCAAGTGGAGTTTGTTGGTCCTCCAGCTCGCATTTCCCGCGTTTTTCGCCTGCACAGCGAGGGCTGTGACGTCACGTGCAAGGCACCTATATTATATATATATATATATAATATATATATATATATATATATATATATATATATATATATATATATTTTATTTTTATTCTATTTTTTATCTGTGCCTATAGCTCCTGTAGGCAGTGGTGACCCAGGGCTCGGATGGTAGGCTCTGGAGGTTCCCTTGAGGACTGTGATGGTTGGCCCTCGCCCGTGGTGGCGCAGGCAGGATTTTTATAGTGACGCCTGTGATTACAGGCTCATGCCGCCCCCCTGTGTCCTCCGATGCACTCGCAATCGAAGGTAGAGTTAATGGGCAGGGCATGTGGGTGTTCTTAGGCCACTCTACGGTACAGAAAGGTTTTGGTTTTCGTCGGGGATCGAGCTCGGGTCACCGAGAACGCCAGTCGGAGACGCTAACACGAGGAACGCCTGTACGTGATGTACATCACACAACATGTCTTCAGTGGCACATAAAAGTCTGTAGTGATGCTAAAATTCGTAAATATTGTGCCTGGCGACATAAGTGCAGTGGCAAGTGACTGGCGACTATATGTTATCCGTAATACTGCAAATTTTATTGGGCTTTCTAAAATTGAATGATGTAACATACTGCAAACTGTACTTTATGGCTATTAAAAATCTAATAATAATAGGAACATAAACATGTCAGAACTACTCAAATGCAGAAATATTCCCTCATTAACTTTTTAAGGCAAAACTGCTCCATCATATATTTATCAGATACAATATTTTTTCTCCCATAGAAAGCCCGAAAGTGATGTATGAACGAATATCCTTGTCTAGAATGCATGACAAAATAATTTATAGTTGTCCTTTTTACTCTATTTTTATTTTGAGAGCTCGGTGTGTTGACGTTTTGTTTGTGTGTTTGTGTGTCGTTTAGTGTCTTTGTGCGAGTGCTGTGTGTGTGTTGTGTGCGTGTGTAGTGTTTATGGTGTGTGTGTTGTGGTTGACGTTGTGTGTGTGTGTGTGTGTGTGTGTGTGCGTGTGTGTGTGTGTTTATGGGGGTTGCATTCTCGCTTCCCGGGTACATGTAGTAAACACGTATTTATTGGGTTCCTCGTGTACGTGCAACAGGAAGCTCTCTCGCCTTTGTGAACCAGCTATTCAGGTCAACAATCATAACGACCTCTACACAACACAGCCCATCCATCGCCTATATCTGGGGTGGCCTTCACGCATCACAGGACTTTATAGGAGAAAATAACAAAATACTGCAGTGATACAAGACACTAAATATATCCTATACACTATACATACATTAAAATCCTAAACAATGTGTCATCAATCGATATGACCTTGACATGTGTTAACTACAGCCTAATGACCATATTCAGGTGTAATAGTTATAGAATCAAATCTTATACAAGACACTAGATCCTATACATGAACACCTATATCTTGGGCACAATTTCTACATCACAGGAATATTTACAGGAGCACTAAATTTAACCTAATGACCTAAAGTATACATGACATAATATCCTATACATGACACTATATCCTATACATGACATAATATCCTATACATGACACAACTAATATCCTATACATGACACTAATATCCTATACATGACACTAAATATCCTATACATGACACCTAATATCCTATACATGACACTAATATCCTATACATGACACTAAATATATCCTATACATGACACTAATATCCTATACATGACACCTAATATCCTATACATGACACTAAATATATCCTATACATGACACCTAATATCCTATACATGACACTAAATATCCTATACATGACACTAATATCCTATACATGACACTAAATATCCTATACATGACACTAATATCCTATACATGACACTAAATATCCTATACATGACACACAATATCCTATACATGACACTAATATCCTATACATGACACTAAATATCCTATACATGACACTAATATCCTATACATGACACTAATATCCTATACATGACACTAAATATCCTATACATGACACCTAAATCCTATACATGACACTAAATATCCTATACATGACACTAAATATCCTATACATGACACTAAATATCCTATGACATGAACACTAAATACTATTCCTATACATGACACTAATATCCTATACATGACACTAAATATCCTATACATGACACTAAATATCCTATACATGACACTAAATATCCTAACATGACACTAAATATCCTATACATGACACTAAATTATCCTATACATGACACCTAATATCCTATACATGACACTAAATATCCTATACATGACACTAAATATCCTATACATGACACTAAATATAATCCTAATACATGACACTAAATATCCTATACATGACACTAAATATCCTATACATGACACTAAATATCCTATACATGACACTAATATCCTATACAGACACTAATATCCTATACATGACACTAAATATATCCTATACATGACACTAATATCCTATACATGACACTAAATATCCTATACATGACACTAAATATCCTATACATGACACTAAATATCCTATACATGACACTAAATATATCCTATACATGACACTAAATATCCTATACATGACACTAAATATCCTATACATGACACCTAAATATCCTATACATGACACTAAATATCCTATACATGACACTAAATATCCTATACATGACACTAAAATATCCTATTACATGACACTAAATATCCTATACATGACACCTAATATCCTATACATGACACTAAATATCCTATACATGACACTAAATATCCTATACATGACACTAAATAATCCTATACATGACACAACTAAAATATCCTATACATGACACTAAATATCCTATACATGACACTAAATATCCTATACATGACACTAAATAATCCTATACATGACACTAATATCCTATACATGACACTAAATATCCTATACATGACACTAAATATTCCTATACATGACACTAAATATCCTATACATGACACTAAACTACATACCATATACATGACACACTAACATCAATCCTATACATGACACTAAATATCCTATACATGACACTATCCTAAAATATTTCCTTACATGACACTAAATATCCTATACATGACACTAAATATCCTATACATGACCTAATATCCTAACATGACACTAATCCTATACATGACACTAAATATCCTATACATGACACCTAAATATCCTATACATGACACTAAATATCCTATACATGACACTAAATATCCTATACATGACACTAAATATCCTATACATGACACTAAATATCCTATACATGACACTAAATATCCTATACATGACACTAAATATCCTATACATGACACTAAATATCCTATACATGACACAAAATATCCTATACATGACACTAATATCCTATACATGACCCTAAATATCCTATACATGACACTAAATATCTTATACATGACACTAAATATCCTATACATGACACTAATATCCTATACATGACACTAAATATCCTATACATGACACTAAATATCCTATACATGACACTAAATATCCTATACATGACACTAAATATCCTTACATGACACTAATATCCTATACATGACACTAAATTATCCTATACATGACACTAAATATCCTATACATGACCATACACACTAAATATCTATACATGACACTAAATATCCTATACATGACACTAATATCCTATACATGACACTAAATATCCTATACATGACACTAAATATCTTATACATGACACCTAATACCCTATACATGACCCTAAATACATCCTATACATGACGCCTAATATCCTATACATGACACTAATATCCTATACATGACACTAAATATCCTATACATGACACTAAATATCCTATACATGACACTAATATCCTATACATGACACTAAATATCCTTTACATGACACTAATATCCTATACATGACACTAAATATCCTTTACATGACACTAATATCCTATACATGACACTAAAATTAATATCATATACATAACACTAATTATCCTATACATGACACTAAATATCCTATACATGACACTAAATAGCATATACATGACACTAAATATATCGCATAATTAACATGACACTAATATCCTATACATGACACTAAATATCCTATACATGACACTAATATCCTATACATGACACTAAATATCCTATACATGACACTAATATCCTATACATGACACTAAATATCCTATACATGACACTAAATATCCTATACATGACACCTAATATCCTATACATGACACTAAATATCCTATACATGACACTAAATATCCTATACATGACACTAAATATCCTATACATGACACTAAATATCCTATACATGACACTAAATATCCTATACATGACACTAAATATCCTATACATGACACTAAATATCCTTTACATGACACCTAATATCCTATACATGACACTAATATCCTATACATGACACTAAATATCCTTTACATGACACTAATATCCTTTACATGACACTAAATTCCTTTACATGACACTAATATCCTTTACATGACACTAATATCCTATACATGACACTAAATCTAATATACTATAGGAGTAGCCGTGTGTCTGTCTGTCTGTCTGTGTGTCTGTCTAACTGTCTGTTTTGGGTAGGCGAAACTGTAAATTCAATTTTGATGAGAGTAGACTAAAAAAATCGCCAATAAATCGTAGGGGGTAAGCGGCTCAGTCCCATGTCGATTGAATCATTTTGAAGGGGAATTTTAAGCTAAAAACACTTTTAGGAGTATTAGATTACAGGAAAAACTCTGCGGTAACGTCTTGCCGTATTCCACAAACTCAGCAGACTCATGGACGTTTGTGTGCGTGTGTGAGTGTGTGTGTGTTGGAATCACACGGAACATAAAGGGTTGGAATCACACGGAAGACATAGGGTTGGAATCACACGGAACACAAAGGGTTGGCATCACACGGAACACAAAGGGTTGGAATCACACGGAACACATAGGGTTGGAATCACACGGAACACAAAGGGTTGGAATCACACGGAACACAAAGGGTTGGAATCACACGGGACGTGGTCTACACCGTGGCACTTTGACCATTGACCAACTACAGCAACACGATACAAACATCAATACATGGGTCCGAAGTGCCCACAAGTACTTGTCTAATATACTATAGGAGTAGCTGTCTGTCTGTCTGTCTGTCTGTTGTGGGTACCCGAAACTGTAACTTCAATTTTGATGGGAGTAGGCTCAAAAAATCACAAATAAATCGTAGGTGGTAAGCTGCTTAATTCCATGTCAATTGAATCATTTTGAAAGGGGGTTTGTAGCTAAAAACACTTATGAGTAATAGCTTACAGGAAGAAACTCTGTGGTAATGCCTTGCCGTATTTCACAAACTCCGTAGACTCATGGACTTACCGTTTGTGTGCATGCATGCATGCATGTGTGTTTGTGTTTGTGTCTGCATGCATGCATGTGTGTGTGCTTGCGTGCGTGCGTGTGTGTGTGCGTGTGTATGTGTGTGTGTGTGTGTGTGCCTGCAGGACAGGCGTGGGGCTGGGGTGAGGCAGGCGTGGGGCTGGGGTGAGGCAGGTTTGGGCTGAGGTGAGACAGGCGTGGTGCTGGGGTGAGGCAGACGTGGGGCTGGGGTGAGGCAGGGTACGGTTGTGGTAGGTACTCTACCCCGAGGCACTTTGGCCAGTGATCAACGACAGCAACAACACGATTGGAGTTTGCACTCACATTGTTGTCTAATATTATACTACTACTACAAACATCAATACATGGGTCCGAAGGGCCTACAAACACTTGTGCTGTCTATAACTCTACCTTCGATTGCGAGTGCATCGGAGGACACAGGGGGCGGCATGAGCCTCTAATCACAGGCGTCACTATAAAAACCTGCCTGCGCCACCACGGGCGAGGGCCAACCATCACAGCCCTCAAGTGAGCCTCCAGGGCCTACCATCCGAGCCCTGGAGGTCACTGCCTACAGACGCTATAGGCATAAATATTAAATAAATAAAAAAAAAAAAAAAAATAATATATATATATATATATATATATATATATATATATATATATATATATATATATATATATATATATATATTGTTATGCCTATAGCGCCTGTAGGCAACAAACGATTGGAGTTTGCATCACATTGTTGTCTAATATTATACTACTACTACAAAATCAATACATGGGTCCGAAGGCCCACAAACACTGGTGTCTGTCTATAACTCTACCTACGATGCGAGGCATCGGAGGACACAGGGGGTGTCCTCGATATATATATATATATTATTATATTATATATATATACTATATATTGATATATGATAAGTATTATATATATATATGCTAGTGATATATATATATATATACTAGCCGCAAAGCCGCCTCCGGGCGGACTTTTTGGCTAGCTACTGCGGAGGGCTATTGGTGGGCCTTTGGCCCACCACCTGTGTTTGGTGGGCCTTCGGCCCACCAAACACAGACTCCCCAGATAGCCCCTTCTAGCTTTCCTGAAATCATGGATGTAGAAATGTATGTATTAACGCCAACCCATTCACATCACCTCCAACCCATTCACTCACCCATTACCCATCATCCCCCACCCATTCACTCACCCATTATCCATCACCCCCCACCCATTCACTCACCCATTACCCATCACCACACACCCATTCGCTCACCCATTACCCATCACCCCCCATCTATTCCCTCACCCATCACTCATCACCCCCCCCCATTCACTCACCCATCACACCACACCCATTACCCATCATCCCACCCATTCACTCACCCATTACCCATCACCGTACATCAAGGTTTCCTCAATTCTCGCAACCCACTTTTTTTTCACAATTCTCGCTAATAGGCTGCTAAAAAAAAAAAAAAGTGAGCGGATCATCTCATAAGTTGGCTTAAAACCTTCCCCTGGTCGACCCGGTTCCAAAACTGTGCCATATGATGGGATTGCGTCACAGGGGGCGGCACCTATCGCGGACACACATACAGACACACACACACTTTCGCTTATATTATTATAGATATACTAGCCGCAAACCCGCTCTCCGGGCGGACTTCTTGGCCAGCTCCTGCGGAGGGCTATTGGTGGGCCCTTCGGCCCACCATCTGTGTTTGGTGGGCCAAAGGCCCGCCAAACACAAACTCTCCAGATAGCCCCTTCTAACTTTCCTGAAATCATGGATGTAGAAATGTATGTATTAACGCCAACCCATTCACATCACCCCCAACCCATTCACTCATCCATTACCCATCACCCCCCACCCATTCACTCACCCATTACCCATCACCCCCCACCCATTCACTCACCCATTACCCATCACCACACACCCATTCACTCACCCATTACCCATCACCCCCCCCCACCTATTCCCTCACCCATCACCCACCACCCCCAACCCATCACCCCACACCCATTCACTCACCCATTACCCATCACCCCACCCATTCACTCACCCATTACCCATCACCCTACATCAAAGTTTCCTCAATTCTCGCAACCCACTTTTTTTTCACAATTCTCGCTAATAAGGTAAGGTAAAGATGGGAGCATACGCTAAGCTGCGCGTGGCATGCGGTGCTCATCTCCGTGGCATTAGCCCTTAGAGCCTGTGGTGGGTGAGAACCCGTTACCCCGGGACACAGGGCTAGTGTGACTCCCGGGTTACCACAGTTACCTTCCCCAGGTTACCCCAGGTACCCATTTATCAACCCCGAAAGGAAGTAAGAACAGCTGGGTAGGCTGGTCACCGACTTGCCCTGGCCCGGGATCGAATCAGGGCCCGCAGATTCGTAGCCAGGCACGCTAGCCACTGCACCACGGAGGCAACATAGTCTCTCGCTAATAGGCTACTAAAAATAAAAATAAATAAAAGTGATCGGATCATCCCATAAGTGGTCTTAAACCTTCCCCTGGTCAACCTGGTTCCAAAACTGTGGCATATGATGGGATTCCGCCACGGGGGGCGGAACCTAGAGCGGACACACAGACACACACACAGACAGACACACTTTCGCTTATGTTATTATCATATATATATAATATAATATATATATATATATATATATATATATATATATATATATATATATATATATATATATATATATATATATATATATATATATATATATATATATATATATATATATATATATAGTTGGTATTCTTAGGTAGATACATCTTCAGGATGACAAAGACACTCGTCATTCTTGGGGTTGTTTATGCGCGTGCAACGTTTCGCCAAAAGACACTTGGCATCATCAGGCTAGGCATGGTGAGAGTGTAGCTCACGTGACGATCTGTGTATACCTGCCCTCCCTGGGCTGCTGGGAAGATTCTTAGTTGGTATTCTTAGGTAGATATAGGCAGGTATACACAGATCGTCACGTGAGCTACACTCTCACCATGCCTAGCCTGATGATGCCAAGTGTCTTTTGGCGAAACGTTGCACGCGCATAAACAACCCCAAGAATGACGAGTGTCTGTCACCCTGAAATGTCAATATATATATATATATATTTTTTTTTTTTAGTGTGTGGGATGGAGGGGGGGGGGGTTACCGGAGAGTGTGGCCATGTTCGTTTTGAGCTTCCGCTGCGTCGGTACGGAAACGAAACATCTCAAATGTCAGTGACGGCAGCACTTTTGTGTAGGCAGCGTCAAATCATGGACGGGTCGCCGGTGGTGGTAGTTTTGCTGCTAGTGATAAAACACTTTTCTGCCTCGCCCTGGCCATGCAGCATTAGTAAAGAAGAACTTCAGTCCAATGACGTGAGAAGTGTTGCTACATCTCCTTTTGGTAGATACGTAACAGGGCAGCACCTTTACCTGCATTACGAGGATAATTTCGATGGCGTGGAACTCAAGATAACCGAAACCAGTGGCAAAATCAGCATGTGGTTCGATCTAGATAGAGGTTGTTTCGCTCACCCTACCTACTGGTGGAAGATGCATATATCCTGTGGATACCTCCCGGACGCGCAGTACGTCTGGTGTGTCATGGTGGGTGGTGACTGTCGATGGCACTGTAACAAGAAATACAGCACAGAGAGCTTGATAAGCTTCAGTGTTGTGGCTCATGGGCATTCTGCATGGAGGCTCGAACCCCCTGACCTTAACAAATGTGGAGCCAATGTCACATGGTTATATCGGAATAGATACCCTTCTGACAACAGAGCTTGCAGAGGCCTGAAGGGCGCTCAGCCTCAGCGTCCCTCGACTCCAGCCGCTGACCACCGGATGCTGATAGTGGTGTCGGTGGTGGTAGTGGTGGTGGTTTTGATGGCGGTGGCGATTGTGATACTAATCATGAAGTTAAAACAATCCCATCGGCATAGGCCTGCAGCACCAATAAGTAAGTGTGTGTCTGTGTGTGTGTGTGTGTGTGTGTGTGTGTGTGTGTGTGTGTGTGTGTGTGTGTGTGTGTGGTGTGTGTGTGTGTATTTACATAGTTGTATTTTACAAGGCCTGAGCTACACTCGTATGGCCCCGTCTCCATATCTACATTTTTCATTTTTGCTTCCTGAGTGCTTTGTGTTGGGGAAAACCACCACACCAGCAGGCGGGACACAACCTCCGGCTAACATCCGGTATCCATTCACCGCTGGGTAGACAGGGGCTCGGTTTTTAAGGAGACCTCTCGGTTGTGAACCGAGCGTGCTAACCACTACACTACGGAGTACCCTGTGTCATAGACCACTGTAAATCTGGACTGCGCACGGAATATCGGCCTGTTGCACAAGGGCCTGAAGTCGGAGGGCCGCTCGGATTCATATATATATATATATATATACGGATCATATAGACTGGTTTATCAGTATATATGATATACTGTAATCTTCGTAAATGTTTGTTCTATAATATTATCAAATAAAAAACAGTAAAACACGCTAAAGAAATGCCATTACGAGACTCTGAAGAAATATGCATGAACTTAATATGCACTTCAACTCTTCGCCATTTAAAACTTTGCGAGTTAACTTTTATCATGAAGGGTATCAATAGAAGCGCAATTTTATTAGCTTTCCATTGATGTATTTCGTGTTCTGATAAACCACCATGCATAAATTAGCGTTAACTAAATAAATAAAATCATCAATCGGGAGATTTTCCCGATTGATGAGGTTATTTATTGTCCAAGCTCGCTTCGCTCGCTTGGACACCTATTTCAGCCGAAATCAGGTGTCATATAGGCTTGTAAAATGTTTCCTCTTCTTCTCCTTCTTGTGACTACTTTTGTGGGAGCACAGGATACAGGCGTAAAGGAAGAAATTTGGCACAAAAGGTTATATTTCGTCTCTTAACTCATTGTGCAATAGAGCGAAGCAAGTTTTTAGCATTTATGCTAAAATTCGTAATACATTGTGCCTGGCGACATTAGTGCTGAGGCGAAAGTAGTGCATTAGTGTACTGGAAATAAAATGTTTCGACTCGTAGCCCTCACAATAACAGTATCTGAGCCGAGGATATTCAGACACTGCTGCTTGTGTTAGGCCTCATATAACCACTATAACTCGTGTTTCTAATGCCGTTATAGGTGTTATTTAGGGTTAGCATGGTTTTATATACGTGGTAGGGTGTGTGTGAGGTGTTAAATATGCCATTTCAGCCGTGGGTACAGACAGGAGTTGTCCAAGCGAGCGAAGGGAGCTTGGAGCTTGATTCGCATTAACAATTATGAAATACCACCACCCCTACCACCACCACCACCATCACCACCACCACCACCACCACCACCATACCACCACCATTACCACCACCACCACCACCACCATACCACCATACCACCACACCACCACCACCACCACCATACCACCACACCACCATCACCACCACCACACCACCACCACCATCACCACCACTACACCACCATCACCACACCACCACCACCACCACACCACCACCACCACACCACCATCATCACCATCACCACCATCACCACCATCACTACAACAACCACCATCACCACCATCACCACACCACCACACCACCACCACCACACCACCACCACCACCACCACACCATCACCATCACCATCACCATCACCACCATCACCACAACCACCACCATCACTACAACAACCACCATCACCACCACCACCACCACCACCGCCATCACTACACCATTTTTTTTATAATTTTTTTTTAGAACTTTTTTCAGGAACAATTTAGCACTTTTCTTTTCTTTGTAAAAAGTAAAGAAAATCAAAGAAGGAGATGGTGAAGGTTAGGTTGGGTTAGGTCAGGTTGTAATAGAAGTATTTTAAGGTGAGGGTATTTAAAAAGTTGACTTTAGCCTGTGCGAGCTTGGACACGTTCCACATCTTTAGTGTGGACGTCTATTTCCTAGTTTAGTTAACGCTAATTTATACATGGTGCTAATTCATTTATCAGAAAACGAAATATATAAGTAAATAAATAACATCATCAATCGGGAAAATTACCCGATTGATGATTTTATTTATTTAACGCTAATTTATGCATGGTTCTAATTCATTTATCAGATAACGAAGTATATCAATGGAAAGCTAATAAAATTGCGCTTCTATTGATACCCTTCATGATAAAAGTTGACTCGCAAAGTTTTAAATGGCGAAGAGTTGAAGTGAATATTAAGTTCATGCATATTTCTTCAGTCTCGTAATGGCATTTCTTTAGCGTGTTTTACTGTTTTTTATTTGATAATATTATAGAACAAACATTTACGAAGATTACAGTATATCATATATACTGATAAACCAGTCTATATGATAGTCCATAGACCGCTATATCTCTTTGTCGGGCGGGCAGGCCGTTATGCAGCTTGCAATTTCAAAACATTGTCGCGTGAACAGTCCAGCGATATAGTGGTCTATGCCTGTGTGTATGAATGAGTATGAGACCAGAGGTAGGGAGAGGCACGTAGGTGTAGGTGACTGTTTGGGTAGTCTTGTAAGAATGTGTTCCTTATGGAGAAGTGTGTGAGGTACAGATATACACAATGGAAGTGTATATAATGTATATTTACAAATATATATATATATGAATATACTGTGTGTGTGTGTGTGTGTGTGTGTGTGTGTGTGTGTGTGTGTGTGTGTGTGTGTGTGTGTGTGTGTGTGTCTTCTATCAGCTAGAAAATCAATATCCCGCGAAACAGGTGGGTAGCGATGCGTTACCCCAAGGAATTTCAATGCCTAAATAATATAAGTCGTAACCCATGACACGGATTGTATGGATGCGTCCTGGTAGATACCCAGCTCTCTGGCGATGTAACGGCCTGTTATTCGTCGTCTACCAAGACCATGGCTTGGATTTTGTCTATACTTTGTGTGATGAGAGTGACAGGTCTTCCTGGACGAGGATCATCCAGGCTCTCCCTTCCTTGTTTAGATTCAGCAGCCATTTCATAACCCTGCACCAGTGTCTCCACCACCACACCCTCGCGGAGCTCCTTGGGTGAAAAGCCAATGATAGCGAAGTAGTGGAAGATTAATTATTCCTTTACATGTTGCCCTGCGTAATGTTCAAGTATTATCATGAGTGTTATTATTATCATTGACATCAATATAATGTAATCTTTAATTCGAATCCGACCTGGAACTGTTATACATTGACATCAATATCAACATTATCGTTATCATTATCATTCTTATAATTTTCATTGATATTATCGTTAGTGTTACTACCGTTAAGATAATTGATAGTCATAATCGTTAACATGATTATAATCATCATTATAGTTATCTCTATATATGATTTATAATTCTTTTGCGTACCTATTTTCATCTCATTCTCTTCCTACAGCATTTTACTCTTTTTTCCGAACAAAATTTGAGACATAAGGATTTTTATCCTTTCTTTGACCATTCTTTTCTCTTTCTCCTATTTTTATTCCCAACAATATCAAGTTATCTGTGCTTTAATGACTACTTTGACTGCCTTTATCTATCTTTTTATCTATATCTTTATTTTCCCCCCCAACAATATATTCACGTAATCACCGTCCCTGCAGTTGCCATGGACGCCTCCCAGACCCACCCCCCGAGGCAGACACCCGAAGTGGCACCTGACACATTGCAGAACGATGGCCTATACGATGATGTAGAGGGAACACCAGTTTATGACTACTGTTACGTCCTTCCATCAGCGAGGCCATGAAGACCTACAGGAATGAGGGTGCAATTCTCATCCTTCCCGCACAATGGGAAATTTACAGCAAGTATCACAGGCACTGTTATCTGAGCACCCGTAAAACTGTCTGATTGATTGATTTAATGCCAAAAAGGGGGAATGTGCCAGACTAGAACTGTCTTGAAATATCACAAATGGGAGATCTGGCAATTCTATGGTCTTCAGATACGACTAGAATTCACGAAAACTTAAGGAATATATATTATTTTGTTCATGCACTGATGAGTATTATCTGCAAGAATATGTAGCTAAGTTCGCGAGCGTCATACTTTTTTTTTATCTACAGCGCAAATTACGGACATCTTAATTAACTTTCATTTTAGATTTTTTATATTTCAATGTCTGTTTATTCTACACATTTATATATTGAGTAATGGCGACAATAACAGTCATATTTTTGCCTAATCAACAATAATTAATTAATCCTTGACGCGCGCAGACGCTTGGTGTGTGGGGAGAAGTGTGCTTTTACTTGATATCAGGTGGGCCGCCTCAAGAAAGTCAAATTAGTTTTTCATTGTTTTCATTTAGTTTTGTTTTCCTTCTATTTTAAGTTTGTGTTTTTATGTCAACATATTGGCTGCAATGACTCGCGTTGTGTCGCCTTATCATCCGTAATCAGTCACTAAACTTCCCCCTTTCTATGATTTTTGTCCCCTTGACAATTGTTTCCTTATGTAGGAAAAGTTCTTACGGCTAGTGATCAGGGTAGGACAAGAAGTAACGGATGCAAACTGGAAAAGCGTAATTTAAAAAGGAAATAGGGAAAAACTGTTTCATAAATAGTATGGTAAATGATTGGAATGGACTCAGTCGTCAGGTAGTTCGTGCGGAGTCAATAGGGAGTTTTGAAAGGAGGCTAGACAATTTCGTGGCTGGGGATGAAAGGTGGAATTAAGTAGTATTAAGTACTGTAACAGGAACTACAACGTGTTGGTCTCACGGCCTCTTGTAGGTTCCTTATTTTCTGATGTTCTTATTACATACTGGTGGAGTGCCCCAGTCTTAGGGAGCTACATCCAGAGCTGGGCAGTATTTAAATACATTTTATTTAAATACATATAATATAGAAATTTAAATACTTTTTTATCAGTTAATTTGGCCATAAACCCGCCCACCTATCAAGCAACCCTGATGTTACAGTGAAATGTAAGACAGTGACAGTTACAAGTGTTTCCACTTGCAAGGAAATTTCCTTATTTTAAGGAAATTTAAGCCTGAAAAGGAAATTTCTAAGGAAACGCAAAATCTAAGGAAACCCATTTTTTTTCAGACATTGCTAGAGATATGTAGATTAAGTTAAATAGCCAGGTGAGCTAATAATACACATTTTATTTGCCTTTGACAAAATGACCAAAGAACAAATTCTCGGTGCTAATTTCTCATATTCATATCTATAGGAATTACCGCAGAAAGGATAATGGGGAATGGGGAGGAGGGAGGTGGGAGCAAAGGTGGTGGGTGGCGACGGGCTGGCGGGAGTCGCGGGACAGGCTCTAACCACAAGTTCAGTTTCTGTCCTGCTGTCTGATAAACACTGTTCGCATGTCTGGGATTCTGTTCTCATCAATCACTAGTATGCGGTTCTTCCTCCAGCCATTTCTATACTGTATTTAGCTCCAAGAATTTAATATTGTTGAAAGTGTGTGCAAACTTTTACGATAATAATGCAACTCGAACATTATGTCACGGAGTGGATTCCATAGTGTCGTAGATGGTTTATAGAATTCTCAAAGGAATGCATACTTATATTGCAAATACTTATATTGCAAATAGAAGAAAGTTTGGAAATTTAGATTTCATAATTTTGTGCCTCTGGAGATTTTAGAATTAATTAAGTGAATACTTTCAAACTTGATGATTTAATTCATGGCATTACAATTTCTGTGTATTTAAAATGCATTTACAAATGTATTTAAATACAATTAATGTATTTAGTATTTAGTATTTAAATACATTCGTAAAATATTTAGTATTTGGTATTTAAATACATTTCTCCCATGTATTTAGTATTTAGTATTTAAATACATTCAATGTATTTAGTGCCCAACTCTGGCTACATTTCCTATATCTTCGAGAGGAGAACTCGAGGATTAAGGTGAAGACAGCTCCTATTCCCCCTCCTCGGTGCTTGGGGATGCCTCTGGTGTAGGGGGAGGCTCTAGGTGTAGGGGGAGGTAAGTCTATATTTGTAGAGGAGGAACGCCTCTGTATATGCATCTGGTTATAATGTTTGAAAGTTTTCTTTTAGGCCCTATTTTACATCCATTTCAGTTTTTTATTCTACTGTTATGAAAGCATTGTTGGTAGGCGACAATGACCAAGTTCACATGTGTAATTATCACAAGTAGTACCACATACACGTGCCCTAGTAGAGGGTGATCAATGCGAAAAATCTCACTTTAAGTTGAAAATAATTAAATCTAACTTTCCAGCTAATTTATAACGGGGATTTTCCAGCGAATCCTCACCATTAGGTTAAGCAAAAAGTACGACTATTTACATTTATTTTTGTTGTCAGTTTAACATAAATGATTTCACTGAAAACAAGATATGACCACCAGATTTACCAAACATACCTTGACATGACCTGGCCAGTTTGCTTCCACACAGCCTCAAACCTTCAAGCTGGCCACAGTATTCCCTCTTCAGAGAACACTTTCCAGTGACTTACTGGTTAATACTGACACATGACTTGATTTATTCACATTTAAAAAAACGGTGAGCAAATGATATTTTTACCACAAATGATAACATACTGACAGCAATGAGTGCTGGCCTTAGAAATATGTACGTATATACACAGACTCCGGTACCTCACTTCTTGATACAGGTGATTATAAAGTCTAAAGCTGGACTTATTTTACTTTCAGTAAGTAAATGACTAACACAAAAACAAGTTTACAATTGAGTGTTGTCAGCGGATGCTTCTTGTCTCTCACCATTAATATTTTACACACACACACACACACACACACACACACACACACACACACACACACACACACACACACACACACACACACACACACACACACAGAACCACCGCGACACCACTATAAAAAAGGAAAAGAAAAATATGGACGCACTTAAGAATAATAATAGATTTCATTAACTGCCATGGACATTCAAGGTATATCTGAATAATATGCCTCAAAACCTCAAATTGCGTAAATAATATAACACGCATTTAGTATAAAAATACAACAATAACAATGATAATAATGACCATAGAACCAACAATAAAACCCAAAATTTAAATAATATCATAAAATCGAATAATAATCTATTGCTGAAATGTCAACATGTTAAATACTTGTATATCCTATACATGACACCTAATATCCTATACATGACACTAAATATCCTATACATGACACCTAATATCCTATACATGACACTAAATATCCTATACATGACACTAAATATCCTATACATGACACTAAAAATCCTATACATGACACTAAATATCCTATATAATACTACTAAATCGTGGTCATATTGTGACGCTGGCGATGTTTTAACGCTACAGGTCAAAGGGGGTGATTCTATGCGCCGCCCGGGATGCAAATGAGTGATGTGGTGTGTATGTCTAAATTGGCCCACCCCCTTTTTATATTCTCTTACTGTCTTCTTTATAGGAACTGGCAACTATAGTCTTTTTTTTAACGAGGCCAAAATTCCATTCTATCTTATGGTTTCATGTTTTAAATTATACCTATGTTTACCTGACAATATGGTTAACTATGATAAAATACAACTGAAATTAAGAAGAAGCGTACTATTCCCTTCTCCTGGCATTAAATATCAGTCAGTAAGCAGCAAGGGGTCAGGATTTTTTACCTTGATAAAAAAAATAGACTATAAGCGGGCTTTTTGTTACTTCTTTTTTTCCTTGGCCAGTCCTTTGTGATGTAAAAAAAAAATGTATGTATGTGTGTGTATGGAAGTAAAAGGGTGGGTGAATGGATATGAGACTGTAATACATGGTGTGAGACAGGGATGAGATGCTGTGGCAGTACTGGGGCGGAAATGGTAAGTATAACCCGTCCAGTTGAACAGATTAATACCGAATAAGGAGAGAATGTTAATAAGTGTCTCTCATTAATCTATTTCTTAGTCGTCAGTTGTTGTTTTTCTATCATCAGTTCTTCTATTTCTATTTCTATTCTATTTCATCTTCTTTTCTATCATCATTTTCTATCAGTTCTGTTTCTTATCATCTTCTTCAGTTTTATTCTTATTATCTTCTTTTCTTCTTTTCCTTTTCAGATCATAACGCAGGACCAAAAATCGTATCAATTAACAGCAAGACGATCATTGAAAATATTGAGTGCCTTTCATTTTTTCTTCTTCTCTCTCTTCTTTTCTTTAATCCTTATATTCTTCGGAAAATAACAGATCGGCTCAAATGGCATAGATGAATAAAAACTAACGTTGGAGTGTTCCCTTCTTCTTCTTCTCATTCTTCTTATTGTTCTTGCTCTTGTTCTTGTTCTTGTTCTTGTTGTTCTTCTTCTTCTCATTCTTCTTCTTCTTCTATCTTTCCTGTTTTTCCTTCTTCTATCTTTCCTGTTTTTCCTTCTTCTATCTTTCCTGTTTTTCCTTCTTCTATCTTTCCTGTTTTTCCTTCTTCTATCTTTCCTGTTTTTCCTTCTTCTATCTTTCCTGTTTTTCCTTCTTCTATCTTTCCTGTTTTTCCTTCTTCTATCTTTCCTGTTTTCCTTCTTCTTCTTCTTCTTCTTCCTGTCTTTCCTTCTTCTAGCTTGTAACCATCTTCAACCTGTCTTTTATTTATTTTCTTGCTACCAATAATCACCATCATACGTGCATATTTCTCTACACCCTTCTCTGCACTTTCTGTCTCTTAACACTTTCTTTCTCCCTCCCATTCCTCCCTCTCTTTCTTTCTCTCTCTCCCATTCCTCCCTCTCTTTCTTTCTCTCTCCCATTCCTCCCTCTCTTTCTTTCTCTCTCCCCATTCCTCCCTCTCTTTCTTTCTCTCTCCCATTCCTCCCTCTAACTCTTTTCTTCTCTCTCCCATTCCTCCCTCCCTCCCTCCCTCCATGCTACGTGCCCGAAGACAACACCGACAGCACCGACACGTGTGCCCAAGGTCGTAGTGTATCCGACAGAGATAAGAAGATGCATCAACAAGTGTGACAAGTACGACACGACAGAAAACGGAGCCATTAAAGGGTAGACTCGCCTGAACTATAGAGTACCTACCGCTGCTTTAAAGCTCGCTTCACACATTCCATAATCGAACCACGATAGCGCCACCAATTTGTTTATTGACGCTATCGTGAAATTTGACCACGATAAATGCAGACCACGATAGCCTCACAACAATGTCACGCTGCCTGTACCTATGTGTCATGACGGTCGCAAGATGTTCACGATGGAGTCATGACAGCTGTAAGACTGTCACGAATGGAAAATCAACGGTCATTTTGTCGTCACGATAGAGCTACGATAACCACGACAGTGCCATGACGGTGCCATGAACGTATCACGATAGCGTCAAGTGCTAGCCCCACACGTGGTTTTGCCATGGTGATGGAAAAGGAAGGGGGAGTAGAGATGAAGGTGGGATAAACAGGGGTGGGTGTTTTGGTGATGAAGAATGGGGGGAAACGGGGGAGGGGGGTTGTTATAAAGAAGGGGGTGTTGGTGGGGAAACGGGGGGAAGGGGGTTGGGGAAGGAGAAGGCGTTGTGGTGTTGGTGGGGGGATGTGAGTGGTTACAAGGGGGTGGGTGGCATCTCCACGTGCTTAGGGAGTAGGGGGGTAGGAAGAAGGGGGAGGGTGGTGTCACCGCGTGGTGATGGACTAGGGGGTAGGGAGTGAGGGGAGGGTGGAGGTGAATGAGAAAGGGGGGGGAAGGCGGAAGGGGGTGCAAAAAAAGGGGGGAAGGTAGGGATGAAGCGCGCGTAACGGTTTCTTATCGTCACGATAGACATAAGACGATCACGGTAGTGTCACGAAGCTGCTACATAGATAACGATAGCGTCACGATAGACTCACGATAGCGCTGCGTTGGGTACAAACATCGGGGAGCTTCCGATTTTTTAGTGCACGCACTAACTTTTCGTGGCCTCGGCCGAGCGCGCCACGAGCGTCACGATCGGTCACGATGGACCCATAACCAGGATCATGACGGCGCTGCGCATTGCATTGTTGGCGCGTTCGTGGTTCCATTATGGAATGTGTGAAGGGGGCTTTTAAGGGGGATATTACGTTATTATGGATTCGTGGCGGGATGAGAGGAAAGGACAAGCGGGAAAACATAAGAACATAGGAACAAAAGAAAATAAGGGTAAACCAAGACATACGTTCCTTAAAAATGTATGAATAGTACTGATAGAGGTAATAATGATGACACTAAAAATACAACTACTACAACAACGCCTACCGTACCGCCTACAAGATAACACTATTTGTTTTTGTTTGTTTGTTTGTATAGAGGATAATGCCTCAGAGCCATAGTGATCTACCGCTGCAGCATTAGTGTTGGGCGAAGCCACCACCCCGGGAGGGGGGTCACAAACCCCCGGCTAACACCCGGTACCCATTCACTGCTGGGTGGACAGGGGCTCGGGTTTTAAGAAAGACCACCCATCTATCTTCGCTCCGCCCGGGGATCGAAACCGGGACTTCTCGGTTGTGAGCCGAGCGTGCTAACCACTACACTACGGAGTACCCTGAAATACTATAGTCGCTATAGTACTATAGTCGCCACGGTGCACTAATGTCGCCAGGCGCCATATATTACGAATTATAGCATCACTACTGATTTTTATGCGCCACTGAAGATGATACACAGTAGTTTATATCATGACTACATAAGGGTACAATCTACCCTACGTAAGCGTTGTTTTATGCTATGTATCTGCAAGTATATACGGTTTCAAATTTCACTACTCATTTTTTTTCGGGCGACGACGAGGGCGGGAGGACACTCAGAACATAAACACTAGCTGGCAATCTTAGTGTAGGTCGCAACTCGGGTGATATTTTTGCAATTTGCTCATTTATAGGCATAATATGACACAGATGAAGACACAAAATGACACAGACTCTCCAGATAGCCCTTCTAACTTTCCTGAAATCATGGATAAAGAAATGTAAGTATTAACGCCACCAGACGTCTGTAAATAGAAAAAAAGTTGTCCATGGCGACTTTAGTGTTTGTTATCTACAGTACTATTAATACTATATGATCAATAATATCAACAACAATAATGATGATGATAACAATAATTTTCCACTTAATAAATAAACGGTAGTCTCGCACACAATAAAAACAGAACGCAAAACCTGAGCAGATCTTAGT
>JACEEZ010017074.1:175000-182500 GCA_016584305.1 Chionoecetes opilio
CCCTTGCTTGAGTGGTTTTTGATTGGCCTTTTGACAGACTCAGAAGAATTTAAATATATTAATTAATTTTGTTCATTTATTTAAGTATTTACCAAATTCTACTTTTAATTTTCCTTTAAAAGGACAGCTTAAACTGTCCTTTTCTATCAGGAACCGTACGTGTCCAGTGACTGTCCACTGTCCAGTACCGGTATACTATGCGTCGCAGTAACAAACGGTCCCCACGCCTCGCTCGCCAGTTTGCTCCTGAGTATAAATAAATATATATATATATTTATTATTTATTATATATATATAATATATATATATATATATATATATATAACATATATATATATATATATATATATATATATATATATATTATTATAATATATATATATATATTATATATATATATATATATATATATAATATATATATATATATATCAGGGTATCCCAGCCTCAAATGGGGGATTTTTTTCGCAAGAATCAAATCGCACACCCCTTTATTTAATTACACATGAAGAAAGAAAAAAATGTGCGAAATTTCATTGACTTATTAGGAGGGGAAGGGTCCCCTCATCGTCCTTGTTTATTTGACCCTATATGAATACCACCGATTATATCTACGAACATCTCCCACTGTCGGGAGTTGGGACAGATTTCCAGGGATTCATTTCGCACCACCTCCACCAACCACACAGTATCCTGCTGTCTTGTAGCCATAACCTCAAAAAAATAATAATACAAGTAGTATAAGGCAGAGAGTAGCCGTTCAGCACTAGTAACACATGGTTTGAGGGGACCCTTAAAATTGAAGAACACGAATGAAATTAACCTTGCTGGCATGTTTACAGGAGTGGAACAAATTAGGGGGGTGTGCATGACAAACTTTGGGAACTGAAAAAATTGCGACACCCTAATATAATATATATATATATATATATATATATATATATATATATATATAATATATATATATATATATATATATATATATATATAATATATATATTATATATATATATATATATATATATATATATATATATATATATTATATATATATAATATTATACTTATATATATATATTTAATATAATAATGTAAGGAAGTGTGCTGTTGTGTCGTCTGTGTGTGTGTGTGTGTGTGTGGTATAGGTTCCGCCCCCCGTGGCCCAATCCCATCATATGGCACATTTTTGGAACCAGGTCGACCAGGGGAAGGTTTTAAGCCCACTTATGAGATGATCCGATCACTTTTTTTTTTTTTTTAGCAGCCTATTAGCGAGAATTGTGAAAAAAAGTGGGTTGCGAGAATTGAGGAAACCTTGATGTAGGGTGATGGGTAATGGGTGAGTGAATGGGTGGGGTGATGGGTAATGGGTGTGGGGTGATGGGTGAGTGAATGGGTGGGGGGGTGATGGGTGATGGGTGAGGATAGGTGGGGTATGGTAATGGGAGTGGTGGGGTGTGGGGATGGGTAATGGGTGAGTGAATGGGTGGGGGGTGATGGGTAATGGGTGAGTGAATGGGTGGGGGGTGATGAGTAATGGGTGAGTGAATGGGTGGGGGGTGATGGGTAATGGGTGAGTGAATGGGTGGGGGGAATACATACATTTCTACATCCATGATTTCAGGAAAGTTAGAAGGGGCTATCTGGAGGTGGTGGGCCGAAGGCCCACCAATAGCCCTCCGCAGGAGCTAGCCAAAAAGTCCGCCCGGAGGGCGGCTTTGCGGCTAGTTATATATAAAATCAGCAATTAGTTCAGTTAATACAATGAAAAATGTAATTGAAATATGTAAATGAACACTAGCTTTGCTGTATTGTAATTGTAATTGTAATTTGGAAATATTAAAATTGAGTAATTGTAATTGTAATTGTAATGAAAAAAAATTCCATTCCTTGTAATTGTAATTGTAATTGTAATTGAGTAGTTAGATAAGTCGTTGTAATTGTAATTGTAATTGACCCAAACCAATGTAATTCCTCCAAGCCTGGATTGGTCGGCGGTGCATGCGTGACGGGGGTTAAGGAAGAAACACGCCACAACAGAGCTGCCGCGGGGCTACAACCCCAATACAATGAGGCAAATTTACATAAACACATCTATCTAGTTCCACTTAGTATAGTGTGTAATTGAAACATGAGACATCAAATTATATTCCTGATACACCGATGTGGCATATCAATGTGATATATGGCTACATTTTGAACGTTACAAGTGGTTACTTCTTGCACGGTGGAGGAGAAACACGGCAAATCAGATCCTACCACGCCATTGCAATGGCACACATGTACACAAGCACACTTACCTACTTCCACTTTGTAGTGTGTAATTGGAAAATGAGACATCAAACTATGTTCATGGTACACCGATGTGGCATACCAGTGCGAGGTATGTGATGGCTGAGTGTTGAGCGTTACAAGTGTTGACTTACTGTGTGGCGGCGGCGATGCACTCCATGTCGAGGCTCTGGCGGGACTGCAATGAGGCAAATTTACACAGACACCTCTACCTACTTCCACTTGGTAGTGTCTGACTGGAAGATGGAGCATTGAACTATTTTCGTGATGCACAGATGTGACATATGAACGGCTACACGGCTGCGACCTGACGCACACGACCACACGATGACGGCTACAGCTGCGGCCTGTTCGCAGCGGCCTTTGCCTTCGGCACAGCCGTGCGCCGTGCGCCGTGCGCTACGATGGGGCCGGCACGGCGCCGCATCTGGTGAGCTGCCTCGAGAAGGGCGTTGTGCAGCCGTTCCCGTCCGTGCCCCCGGCAGGAGGCCGCTGAGAAGGGCGTCGTGCAACCGTTCCCGTCCGTGCCCCCGGCAGGAGGCCGCTGAGAAGGTCCCGATCAGCTGTAACTTTGTTTTTTCACACTCAGGATTTTCAACACGTGAACGAAATTAAGTCTCGTCATACAGTGGCTTTGCAGACAATCACAGGAAACACTGCGAGGATAATAGGAAATGTATGACTCGTGGGACTAAAAGTCTACTTGTGTTTTCACCAATCTATAAAAATATTCCTCTCAGCCGTAATGTTATCACGTGTTTGTATTTGTTATATATACTACATAAATAGTCTGTATTCTGACGGGTGTTGGGACGCAGGACGACGGGCAACGAGGAGCTCCACTGTTAACACTGCTGACGAACACAATGACTGGTGGGAACATTACTATAACCAAGATCACTCAGAGACCGCATTCCTCCGCCTATATAGGCTGAAAAATATTCCATCTGCTATAAAAGGAAAAATATATCATTAATATAGATATTTTACCGAACAAAGTTTTTCATTCAGTTTATCTTTCTGTAATACCAGCTCGACCTTCAAAGCCTAAGCCAACGGGTCTCCAGAGGACGGTCGTGTTGGGTTCCATCTGAAGGCTATAGCATGACCCAACACCTCTGGATATCCTTCAACGATTTCCTAGATTCACATCCGTACCTGGATCAACTCTAAAAATAATCACTACTAAATTGGACCAACCCCCGCCTCTGATAAATTTTTCATGCAATTATGTCTGTAATATTTTACGTAATCCTGCTAACATTCAAACAGACAGACAGACAAACTGAACCGATCATTTAACCTGGTAAAATGCTAAGTAAAATACGGTAATACTAATAAAATACTGTAAGAATACGTACTGTATAATATTATGTACTGTAAAATACTAAAATACTGGCCGAGGTAAAAAAAATACTTAAGAACATGACATTCAAACAACCAGATGATCTTTTATTTTTTTACGAAGAGGTAGAAGCAAAGACCAGAAAACAACAAAAAGAGCATTAAAAGGTAGAAACAAAAAACAAAAACAACAAAAAGAGCATTAAAAGGTAGAAACAAAAAACAAAAACAACAAAAAGAGCATTAAAAGGTAGAAACAAAAAACAAAAATAACAAAAAGAGCATCGAGAGGAAGAAACAAAAACCAAAAGCAAAAAATTGAAAGGTAGAAACGAAAACCAAAAAACAACAAAAAGACACAAAAGAGGTAGAAAAAAAAAAAAAAAAAAAAAAAATAAGCGTCGAGATAGAAATAAAAAACAAAACAAAAAACAAAGAGACCATCGAGAAGTAGAAACAAAAACAACAGACAAAAGAGGTAGAAAAAAAAAAAAAAAAAAAAAAAAAAGAGCTACGAGAGATAGAAACAAAAACCAAAAGAAACAAAAAGACCATCGAGCGACACAAAAAACAAAAACAACAAAAAGAGCTTCGAGAGGTAGAAACAAAAAATTAAAACCACAAAAAGAGCTTCGCAGGGTAGAAACAAAAAAACAAACAAATAATAAATAGAGCGTCGGGAGGTTGAAAAAAAAACCACCATCTGGAAGTATAGAAACAAAAACAAAAAAGAGCAAAAAGAGCGTCGAGAAGTAGAAACGAAAACAAAAACCAAAAACAACAAAATCGAAAGGTAAAAAACAAAAAGAAAAAAAACAAAGGAACTTCGAGAGCAAGAAACAAAAACCCAAAAACAACAAAAAAAGACAAAAAAAAGTAGAAACAAAAACAAAAAAACAACAAAAAGAACATCGAGAGCAAAAAACAAAAGCCCAAAAACAACAAAAAAAGAAAAAAAAGTAGAAACAAAAACAAAAAACAACAAAAAGAACATCGAGAGCATGAAACAAAAACCCAAAAACAACAAAAAAAGACAAAAAAAAGTAGAAACAAAAACGAAAAACAACAAAAAGAACATCGAGAGCAAGAAACAAAAACCCAAAAACAACAAAAAAGTAGAAACAAAAACCCAAAAACAACAAAGAGACAAAAAAGGTAGAAACAAAAACCAAAAACAACAAAATGAGCTTCGAAAAGGTAGCAACAAAAACCCAAAAACAAGAAAAAGAGGCATGAGTCAGCACTCCCAGGAACTCAACCCCCTGTTGGAAATAAAATAATGAGACTACTCAAAACGCCATGTTCCTTTCCTAAAGGCGATCGAGGTGTGAGGGACTGCCAGGACTCGAGCCTCGTGTGGGTAGAATAAAGAAAAATGGTGTGTGGTGTGGTGTTTGCCTTCTTCTAGTGGTGACTGGTGGTGGTATGGTGGTGGTGTGGTTAGTGGTGGTTGGTCTGTGTGGTGGGTGGTGGTGTGGGGGTGGTGGTGGTCTGGTGGGTGTAGTGATGGTGTGTGCTTTGTGTGTGTGTTGGTGGTGTGATGGTGGTGGTGGTGGTGGTGGTGGTGGTGGTGTGGTGGTGGTGGTGGTGGTGGTGGTGGTGGTGGTGGTGTGTGGTGGTGGTGGTGGTGGTGGTGGTGGTGGTGGTGGTGGTGGTGGTGGTGGTGGTGGTGGTGTGGTGGTGGTGTGGTGGTGGTGGTGGTGGTGGTGGTGGTGGTGGTGGTGGTGGTGGTGGTGGTGTGGTGGTGGTGGTGGTGGTAGGTGTGGGTGGTGGTGGTGGTGGTGTGGTGGTGGTGGTGGTGGTGGTGTGGTGGTGGTGGTGGTGGTGGTGGTGGTGGTGGTGGTGTGGTGGTGGTGGTGGTGGTAGGTGGAGAAGAAGAGAGAAGAAGAAGAAGAAGAAGAAGAAGAAGATGAAGAAGAAAAAGAAGAAAAAGAAGAAAAAGAGGAGGAATACATAGGAATAACAGACACCAGGAGATCTAATGGTCTATAACGAGGGTATCTGCTGAACTACATGCTACTAACTATCAAACTACATGTAAGAGGACAGTTGGAAAAGGATACCATGTCACTAAAGAAGATAGGAACATGGAAGTTTGAGAGTGAAGGAGGAGATGAGGAGGTGGCGGGTAAAGAGGAGGAAAAAGAGGGAGGAGGAGGAGGGAAAATTCTGTCCATATTTTCTCTCTCTCTCTCTCTCTCTCTCTCTCTCTCTCTCTCTCTCTCTCTCTCTCTCTCTCTCTCTCTCTCTCTCTCTCTCTCTCTCTCTCTCTCTCTCTTTAAATCTAAATGGAAGGGAGGGTCGAAAAAATCTGTAGTGGGCACTTACATCTTGATTTTTTCTTTTTCTCTTTTCTTCTTCTGCCTTTTCTTCTATTTTCTAAATTATTCCAGACAGTTGCTTGGCTGGTAAGGAGATAGTTAAATGCCGCCTATTTCATTGAGGTTCAGTGCTTGTAATTTTTCCTCTCTCTATCTATTATCGATCTATTTCTTTAACAATCAATCGATATAATCAAACAATAAATCAATAAATTTAAGAGTCAATCAATCTATCTATCTATTGATCTTATAAATGCATGCATGTATGTATGTGTGCATTTATATATCTACCTATCTATCAACGTACTTCATATCGTTCGTCTCATTGCTATCCTTATAACGTAACATTAATCCACACTCATTTACGTATGTATTGCGCACTTAACACAGTTACACACATAACGGTTTGCACATTACATCACTGCAACGTTGTCTAAAATATTGCATTTAGGAGGCATGACGCAACACACACACACACACACACACACACACACACACACACACACACACACACACACACACACACACACACACACACACACACACACACACACACACACACACACACATCACTCATAAGCTACTGTATGTTAATCTGGATCGCAAGATGAGGTTTTAACATATCAAAGCGACTCGTATGGCGTTTCCTCAGCTATCTAATTTTGTATGGAAATTATGTATATGAAGAAAACTAATCCCACCACCTACACACACACACACACACACACACACACACACACACACACACACACACACACACACACACACACACACACACACACACACACACACACACACACACACACACACACACACACACACACACACACAGTCACACACACACACACACACACACACACTGTCACACACACACACACACCACACCACACACACACACACACACACACACACACACACTGTCACACACACACTGTACATACACATATCACAGTTTCTTTACAGGTCAACTCATTCATTTCATTGCCTCTATATTTTGTACTTTACTAAACACGTACATTCAGATTACAATCATTAATTACAGCATCATATGTTACATCTTATTATACCTGAAGTACATTTGCACAAATTAAAACTCATACGGTCCATTTTATACTTTTAAATACGAACTTCATAATTCAGGTAAGAACTCTGTCTAGATTAACCTAATTTCACGCAACGACATGAGGTGATTAACTAGTGAAGGAGGAAGTATTGTTACGTTGCAAGTACCGTGGGAATTGAAGCCATGCAAACACATGAATATCAGGGGTCAGCAAGTCCGTATGTAGCTTATGTTTATTTTTTTTCATCATCAAAGTCGCCACGTCACACCTCCATTCATTCCTCCCGTTACTTAGGGCGCGGCCACACGTGTGCTTAAACATGTGCTGGCAACATGAAAGCAGCATATTTATCAGGAGGACTCGGTTAACCCCTACACACCTAGATCTTTCCTTTGCTATAAAAAATCGTCTGTTATCGACCCATAAACTACGAAAAGTAACTTAGTATACCAAATTAGTTAATGGACAAAGATACTAAAC
>JACEEZ010017074.1:187500-192500 GCA_016584305.1 Chionoecetes opilio
AAAGGGGAAAAGTATCAAATAAGTAGGGAAATAAGGGGAAAAGTATCAAATAAGTAGAGAAATAAGGGGAAAAGTATCAAATAAGTATAGAAAAAAGGGGAAAAGTATCAAATAAGTAGGGAAATAAGGGGAAAAGTATCAAATAAGTAGAGAAATAAGGGGAAAAGTATCAAATAAGTATAGAAAAAAGGGGAAAAGTATCAAATAAGTAGTGAAATAAGGGGAAAAGTATCAAATAAGTAGAGAAATAAGGGGAAAAGTATCAAATAAGTAGAGAAATAAGGGGAAAAAGTATCAAATAATTAGAGAAATAAGGGGAAAAAAGTATCAAATAAGTAGAGAAAATAAGGGGGAAAAGATCAAATAAGTAGTGAAATAGGGAGGAAAAGTATCAAATAAGTAGAGAAAAAAGGGGAAAAGTATCAAATAAGTAGGGAAATAAGGGGGAAAAAAAGGTATCAAATAAGTAGAGAAAAAGGGGAAAAGTATCAAATAATTAGAGAAATAAGGGGAAAAGTATCAAATAAGTAGTGAAATAAGGGGAAAAGTATCAAATAAGTAGAGAAATAAGGGGAAAAAGTATCAAATAAGTGGGAAAAATAAGGGAAAAGTATCAAATAAGTAGGGAAAAAAGGGGGGAAAAGTATCAAAAATAGAAATAAGGGAAAAGTATCAAAATAAGTAGGGAATAAGGGGAAAAGTATCAAATAAGTAGGGAAAAAAAAGGGGGGGAAAAAGTATCAAATAAGTAGGGAAAATAAGGGGAAAAGTATCAAATAAGTAGAGAAAAAAGGGGGGAAAAGTATCAAATAATTAGAGAAATAAGGGAGGAAAAGTATCAAATAAGTAGAGAAAATAAGGGGAAAAAAAGTATCAAATAAGTAGAGAAAAGGGGAAAAGTATCAAATAAGTAGGGGAAATAAGGGGGAAAAAAAGTATCAAATAAGTAGGGAAATAAGGGGGGAGAAAAGTATCAAATAAGTGGGAAATAAGGGGAAAAAAGTAAAAATAAGTGGGGGACATTAAGGGGAAAAGTATCAAATAAGTAGGGAAATAAGGGAAAAGTATCAAATAAGTAGGGAAATAAGGGGAAAAGTATCAAATAAGTAGAGAAATAAGGGGGAAAAGTATCAAATAATTAGAGAAATAAGGGGAAAAGTATCAAATAAGTAGAGAAAAAAGGGGGAAAAAGTATCAAATAAGTAGAGAAAAAAGGGGAAAAAGTATCAAATAAGAGAGAAATAAGGGGAAAAAGTATCAAATAAGTAGAGAAAAAAAGGGGAAAAGGGTATCAAATAAGTAGAGAAATAAGGGGAAAAGTATCAAAATAAGTAGAGAAATAAGGGGAAAAGTATCAAATAAGTAGAGAAATAAGGGGAAAAGTATCAAATAAGTAGAGAAATAAGGGGAAAAGTATCAAAAAAAGTAGAAAAAAAGGGGGAAAAAGTATCAAATAAGTAGAGAAATAAGGGGAAAAGTATCAAATAAGTAGGGAAAAAAGGGGGAAAAGTATCAAATAAGTGGGGAAATAAGGGGAAAAGTAAAAAATAAGTAGGGACATAAGGGGAAAAGTATCAAATAAGTAGGGAAATAAGGGGAAAAGTATCAAAAAAAAGTAGGGAAAAAGGGGAAAAGTATCAAAAAGTAGAGAAATAAGGGGAAAAGGATCAAATAATTAGAGAAAATAAGGGGAAAAGTATAAAAATAAGTAGAGAAATAAGGGGAAAAATTATCAAATAAGTAGAGAATAAGGGGAAAAGTATCAAATAAGTAGAGAAATAAGGGGAAAAGTATCAAATAAGTAGAGAAATAAGGGGAAAAAGTATCAAATAAGTAGAGAAAAAAAGGGGGGAAAAGTATCAAATAAGTAGAGAAATAAGGGGAAAAGTATCAAATAAGTAGAGAAATAAGGGGAAAAGTATCAAATAAGTAGAAAAAATAAGGGGAAAAGTATCAAATAAGTAGAGAAATAAGGGGAAAAGTATAAAAATAAGTAGAGAAATAAGGGGAAAAGTATAAAATAATTAGAGAAATAAGGGGAAAATTTAAATAAAAAACCACAAACATTACTAAAAAACTTGACAATCTAATATTTGATAAAATTGTAAATGTGCAAGATGTTGTTTTTTTTTTTAAGGGGTAGGAGGGTGTTAATGGGGGGTATTTAAGGGGGGTGCAGGGACTGCAGTTTGTGGGGGATGGGGGGTTGCTGTTTAAGGGGGTGGGGGGATGTAGCTGGGGGGACGGGGGATATCTTTTTCAGGGGTGGGGGGATGGGGAACATCTTTTCAGGGGTGGGGGATTATCTTTTTCAGGGGGTGGGGGATGAGGGACATTTTTTTCAGGGGGTGAGGGAAATCTTTTTCGGGGAGTGGGGGGATGGGGGACAATCTTTTTGAGGGGGTGGGGGATTATCTTTTATGAAGGTGGGGGACTTTCTTTTTCACGGGGTGGGGAATTCTTTTTCAGGGGGTGGGGGACATCTTTTTCAGGGGGTAGGGGACATTTTTTCAGGGGGTGGGGGATGGGGATATCTTTTTCAGTGGGTGGGGGGATCAGGGGATCTTTTTCATGGGGTTGGGGAGGGGGGGATCTTTTCAGGGGGTGAGGGGATGGGGGGGTCTTTTCATGAGGGGGGGGGATGGGGGGATCTTTTAAATGGGGTGGGGGGATGGGGTACACTTTTTCAGGGGTGGGGGGATGGGGTACATCTTTTTCAGGGGGTGGGGGGATGGGGTACATCTTTTTCAGGGGGTTGGGGGGATGGGTACATCTTTTTCAGGGGGTGAGGGATGGGGTACATCTTTTTCAGGGGGTGGGGGGATGGGGTAAATTTTTTTAGGGGGTGGGGGGATGGGGTACATCTTTTTCAGGGGGGGGGGGGATGGGGAGGATCTTTTTCGGGGGGTGGGGGATGGGGTACATCTTTTTTAGGGGGTGGGGGGATGGGGTACATCTTTTTCAAGGGGGGGGGGATGGGGGTACATTTTTTTCAGGGGGTGGGGGGATGGAAATCTTTTCAGGGGGGGGGGGAGGGGGTTTACATCTTTCAGGGGGTGGGGGGATGGGGTACATCTTTTTCAGGGGGTGGGGGGATGGGGTACATCTTTTTCAGGGGGTGGGGGTGATGGGGTACATCTTTTTCAGGGGGTGGGGGGATGGGGTACATACTTTTTCAAGGGGTGGGGGGATGGGGTACATCTTTTCAGGGGGTGGGGGGATGGGGTACATCTTTTTCAGGGGTTTGGGGGGATGGGGTACATCTTTTCAGGGGGTGGGGGGAGGGGGAGGATCTTTTTCAGGGGGTAGGGGATGGGGTAACATCTTTTTCAGGGGGGGGGGGGATGGGGTACATTTTTTTTCAGGGGGTGGGGGGGGGGGATGGGGGATCTTTTTAGGGGTTGGGGGATGGGGGACATCTTTTTCAGGGGGTGGGGGGATGAGGAGGATCTTTTTCATGGGGTGGGGGGATGGGGTAGATCTTTTTCAAGGGGTGGGGGATGGGGAGGATCTTTTTCAGGGGGTGGGGGGTGGGGGTTACATCTTTTTCAGGGGGTGGGGAAGATCTTTTCAGGGGGTGGGGGATGGGGAGGATCTTTTTCATGGGGTGGGTGGATGGGGTACATCTTTTTTCAGGGGGTGGGGAAGATCTTTTTCAGGGGGTGGGGGGATGGGGTACATTTTTTTAGGGGGTGGGGGGATGGGGAGGATCTTTTTCAGGGAGTGGGGGGAGGGGGGATCTTTTTCAGGGGGGGGGGGGGATGGGGTTCATCTTTTTCAGGGGGTGGGGGGGATGGGAGGATCTTTTTCATGGGGTGGGGGGATGGGGTACATCTTTTTCAGGGGGGTGGGGGGATGGGGGATCTTTTTCAGGGGGTAGGGGGAGGGGTACATCTTTTTCAGGGGGTGGGGGGATGGGGAGGATCTTTTTAGGGGGTGGGGGGATGGGGGGATCTTTTCAGGGGGTGGGGATATGAGGAGGATTTTTTTCGGGGGGGGTGGGGGGATGGGGGATCTTTTTAGGGGGAATGGGGAGGATCTTTTTCAGGGGGTGGGGGATGGGAGGATCTTTTTCAGGGGGTGGGGGGATGGGGAGGATCTTTTCAGGGGGTGAGGGGATGGGGGGGATTTTTCAGGGGCGGGGGGGATGGGGGGTTTCTTTTTCAAGGGGGGGGGAAAGAGGGGGGAATTTTTTCAGCGGGTGGGGGGATGGGAGATATCTTTTCAGGGGGTGGAGGGATGGAGAGGATCTTTTCAGGGGGTGGAGGGATGGGAAGGATTTTTTTCAGGGGGTGGAGGGATGGGGAGGATCTTTTCAGGAAGTAGGGGGATGGGGGGGGGATCTTTTCAGGGGGTGGGGGATGGGGGGGATCTTTTTCAGGAGGTGGGGGATGGGGAGGATCTTTTCAGGGGGTGGGGGGATGGGTGATCTTTTTCAGGGGGTGGGGGGATGGGGGGGATTTGTTTCCGGGGGTGGGGGGATGGGGGGGTTTTTTTCAGGGAGTGGGGGGTAGGGGGGGATTTGTTCCGGGGGGGGGGGGATGGGGGGGATCTTTTTCAGGGGGTGGGGGGATGGGGAGGATCTTTTTCAGGGGGTGGGGGGATGGGGAGGATCTTTTTCAGGGGTTGGGGGGATGGGGGGATCTTTTTCAGGGGGTGGGGGGATGGTGGGAATTTTTTTCAGGGGGTGGGGGTATGGGGGGGATTTTTTCAGGGAGTGGGGGGATGGGGGGATTTTTTCAGGGGGTGGGGGGATTGGGGGGATCTTTTTCAGGGGGTTAGGGGGATGGGGGGATCTTTTTCAGGGGGTAGTGGGGGGCTGTAGTTTGTGGGGGAATGGGGGCTTGTTGCATTAGTCAAGTGTGGGACTTTAGTTTACAGGTGGACGCTTTTGCTGTTGCCTTTTTGCGCGTCGTTTATTCCTGATTCTAATGATGTTTGACTTGATGTCGTCATAAAAGATCTCTCTCAAGTCAATCACCAGCCTCTTCGTTTCCCGC
>JACEEZ010017074.1:202500-210000 GCA_016584305.1 Chionoecetes opilio
CTTCCTTTTTCTCTTTTGGCTCACGCCCCCCTAGGTAATTACCCACGCCCATAGGTGGGCGTTATCGCGATAAATTATCGCGATAATTTATCGCGATAACGATATCGGGTTATCGGTTATCCGATCATTTTTCCCCCCGCGTTATCGATTCATCGGTATCGCCGATACTTTTGGTTCCAAAATAGCGATAATCGATAATCTTATTTTTTGGTTCCAGTTTAGCACAGGGGAAGGTGAAGGTGTGGCTGCAGGCCAAATGGACAGACAGTCTGGCAGACCCAGCCTTCAACAGTGAGAAGGTGCTCATTGACCTCTTCTTGAGGTACAACACGGCGATGCCGTCCAGTGCCGCGGTGGAGCGCTTGTTCTCCCTTGGCAAGGACATCAACAGGGCCAAGAGGAGCTCCCTGTCTGATGAAAACTTCAACATGCTCATGTTTATGAAGGGGAACATGCTGCAGAACCTGGTCTAGACTGTGGCTGTGCAAAAGACATTTTTAGCAGTTTAAACTTTCACATGTAGTTATTTTACTTAAAAACAGTACTTTTCATTAATGAAGAGACAGGATAAACATTGAATTTAGAAGATATTAGTGTGCAAACGGTAAATGAAGGGTTTTCTAACAGTTTACTGATAGCATTTAAGATTTTTTATTTAAAATATCAATATCGTTATCGCTAGTATCGGAATTTTGGATTTATCGATTTATCGGTTATCGCCTTATCGGGCGATAAATTTATCGCCAGTTATCGATTATCGGTTATCACCGATAAGGTTATCGTTATCGATTTATCGGTTATCGTGATAAAACATTCGTTATCGCGCCCACCTATGCCCACGCCCCCCTAAGGGGGCGCCCCCCCCAGGTTACGAACTGCTGGTCTACACGAAGCATCACGAATCTACGAGATATGTAAAAATTCGATGTTGTGTTTTGCAATAAGTATGCTACAACAAAACTTCAAGCCTTTAGGAAAATACGTATAAATGTTTCACAAGCAAAACATTATGATGAATATTGGCATAATTATCACAGGCGTCACTAAAAATCCTGTAAAAATCGTTGTAAAAATATATGTAAAAACCACTGTAAAACCCACTGTAAAAACCACTGTAAAAACCACTGTAAAAGTCGCCAACACACACAAGCAAACCATCAACACCCTCAAATAAGAAAAAGGGCTAATCATCAGAGTCCATAAGGTTATAGAAACCCACAGACCCCTTCCGAAAAAAATTGTTTATCACGAATTTCCATATTTCTTAGGAGCATGAAGGGAACCAATTTCAAACACACACACACACACACACACACACACACACACACACACACACACACACACACACACACACCACACACACACACACACACACACACACACACACACACACACACACACACACACACACACAATTATCACTATCATCACCCACACAGCTTTTTAGTGGAAACATCAAATCGTTCTTCTCATATATAGTATAGATATTCACTTTTCACATTTTTTTCGGTAAAGTGGCCTCGCTGCTGAGATGATTTTCGGGAATAAAATAAAATAATAATAAAAAAAGAATAAAAGATAGTATATAACCTAATTTTTTACGAAATTTTTTAGAGGGGTGAGGCCTGTCTAAAACGGCCGTCAAGTGATGACAGATTTAGGGCGGAACCAACAAGTGACTTATCAGGGCAAGGCAGGGACACCGCAGCCCAGCCAATCCTTAGCTACAGACCCGAGGCAGGGCGAGGGAGGGGTATAAGCCGAAAAAAGAACAATGGCATACGACAGGGTTTTAGAGCTCTTATAAAAATAATACTAACTATAGTCGCCGCACGTTAAGTTGGCGAAAATGGGGCCCCTTCACTCCCCCCTTCCGAACGCACAGGATAGGCTGAGGTGTTGTGTGTTGGGGCCTTAGGGCGAAACTTGGAGATATCATTATTATTATTATTATTATTATTATTATATTATTATTAACATTCGTAACGATTTACCTTTTCCAATCACAGGTCCAATCAGAGGTACACCTAGGAAAAGAACAAGAAAGTAATGTTAGTGCATTAATAGATTGGTGTATGTGTGGTGGAGCAATTCCTATCTCATCGACCCTTCCCTCACTCCCCACTAAGCTAAAGACCTGGAGTAGCTATGGAAAAAAAATAGAGAGGCCCAGAAACGTGCTGTCACTCCCACCTGTACTCCCCGACGAGACGAGGAGGAGTGAAAGAAGCAGAGGAAGGAGGAGAAGGAGGAGGAGGAAGGAGGAGGAGGAAGAGGAGGAGGAGGAGGAGGAGGAGGAGGAGGAGGATTACATAGGATTACATAGGGAGTAACAGACACCAGGAGACCTATGGTCCATAGCGAGGGTATCTGCTGAACTACATACTAAACTATCAACTACTTGTAAGAAAACAGTTGGAAAAAAGATACCATGTCCCTAAAGAGGAGGGAACATGGAAGTTTCATAGTGCAGAATGATAGGATGATGAAAAATACTAACTACAACTACCACTACCACTACAACTAATCGATACGGGGGATAGATACGAATTCGCACTATCAATACCCATTTACTTTACAGTGTGCGTCAAAGTCTGTTTTTGAATGTAGTTATTGGTGTTGGGCTCCGACAACATTTGCTGGTAACTTGTTCCATCGATCAAACGACTCTAACATTGAAATAATTTTTACGGAGATCGGTTGATGCAACGTTTGACCGTTTAGTTTTAAACCATTATTTCTTGTTGTCACATGAGTTGAAAGCTCGAATAGGTTATCTCTGATAATGACATCAAAACCTTTTAGGATGGAGGAGGAGGAGGGAGGAGGAGGAGGTAGGAGGAGGAGGAGGAGGAGGAGGAGGAGGAGGAGGAGGGCGTTTAAGGTACTGGTCGGCCGTCACCATTACCATCACCACCGCCATTCACTTGCTGATGATGTGAGGAGAGAGAGAGAGAGAGATGAGAGGAGAGAGAGAGGAGAGGAGAGAGAGAGAGAGAGAGAGAGAGAGAGAGAGAGAGCACCACAGACTACATCCTTTCCTCTGGCTCTTCATCATCTCTTCAACCTCAGAAAATCGGAACTCTGTAAAAGATCAGCGGCCAATCTAGAAAACCTAACCCTTTAGTTGGAATTAGGTCATAATTCATAAACAAGATTTTTTTTTCTTCTATCCTTAATGATGAAGGTGGTCGTAGTGGCGTTAGTATGGTAGTAATGGTGATGATGGTGTTATTAGTGGTGATGGTGATGTAGGTAGGTAGTAATGGTGGTTATAAATGGCTATGGTAGTATGGTAGTAGTGGTGGTGGTGGTGTTATTAGTGGTGATGGTGATGTAGGTAGGTAGTAATGGTGGTTATAAAGTATTAATGGTTAGTATGGGTATAGTATGAGTGGTGGTGTATGGTGGTTTACTTAGTGGTGGTGGTGGTGTTATTAGTGGTGATGGTGATGTAGGTAGGTAGTAATGGTGGTTATAAATAGCTATGGTAGTATGGTATAGTAGCGGTGGTGGTGTTATTAGTGGTGATGGTGATGTAGGTAGGTAGTAATGGTGGTTATAAATGGCTATGGTAGTATGGTATAGTAGTAATGGTGGTGGTGGTGTTATTGGTGGTGATGGTGATGTAGGTAGGTAGTAATGGTGGTTATAAATGGCTATGGTAGTATGGTAGTAGTGGTGATGGTGGTGGTGGAATAGGTAGATAGAAATGGTGGTAATAAGTGGCTATGTTTTTCAACCCCTTTTGGGATTCTTATAGACTTCAAAGGCTGACGAAGAGAAGACAACAAAACCTAGAGAAAGGGCAACGTTTCTGAACCCCGTGAGACAAGAACAACAAACTACTGACAACGAACGGTAAACAAACACAAACATACAATAAAAAAAAGGACTAGAGAAGATAAACTATAGCAAACAAACACCAACAAAACGATAAACAAACACAGACACAATAAACAAAGGAACTGGAGAAGATAAACAAGAGAAAACAAACTCCAACACAACAGAACAAATAGAGTTTACAAGAAGCCCTTCAAGAAATAAAAGAAACACAACACAAACGAAACAAGACGTGACGGATAGCAAAACTACAGATACAAAACACTGAAACATTAAACAACATATAAACAATAACTAAACTAAACAACAGATAAACAATAACTAAACTAAACAACATAGAAACAATAACTAAACATAAAACAACAGATAAACAATAACTAAACTAAACAACATATAAACAATAACTAAACTAAACAACAGATACAAAACACTGAAACATTAAACAACATATAAACAATAACTAAACTAAACAACAGATACAAAACACTTCAACATTAAACAACAGATAAACAATAACTAAACTAAACAACATATAAACAATAACTAAACTAAACAACAGATACAAAACACTGAAACATAAAACAACAGATAAAAAATAACTAAACATAAAACAACAGATAAACAATAACTAAACATAAAACAACATATAAACAATAACTAAATTAAACAACATATAAACAATAACTAAATTAAACAACATATAAACAATAACTAAACATAAAACAACATATAAACAATAACTAAACATAAAACAACATATAAACAATAACTAAACTAAAAACATATAAAAACTAAACATAAACAACAATAAAAATAACTAAACATAAAACAACAGATAAAAAATAACTAAACATAAAACAACAGATAAAAAACACTAAACATAAAACAACAGATAAAAAATAACTAAACATAAAACAACAGATAAAAAACACTGAAACATAAAACAACAGATAAAAAATAACTAAACATAAAACAACAGATAAAAAATAACTAAACATAAAACAACAGATAAAAAATAACTAAACATAAAACAACAGATAAAAAACACTGAAACATAAAACAACAGATAAAAAATTTAACTAAACATAAAACAACAGATAAAAAATAACTAAACATAAAACAACAGATAAAAAATAACTAAACATAAAACAACAGATAAAAAATCACTAAACATAAAACAACAGATAAAAAATAACTAAACATAAAACAACAGATAAAAAATACTAAACATAAAACAACAGATAAAAACACTAAACTAAAAAACAGATAAAAAATCACTAAACATAAACAACAGATAAAAATACACTAAACATAAAACAACAGATAAAACTAACTAAAACAGATAAAATCACTAACAAAACAACAGATAAAAAATCACTAAACATAAAACAACAGATAAAAAATAACTAAACATAAAACAACAGATAAACAATAACTAAACATAAAACAACAGATAAACAATAACTAAACTAAACAACAATAAAAATCACTAAACTAAAAACAGATAAACAATAATAAACTAAACACAGATAAAAATCACTAAACATAAACCAATAACATAATAAACATAAAACAACAGATAAACAATAACTAAACATAAAACAACAGATAAACAATAACTAAACTAAACAACATATAAACAATAACAAAACTAAACAACATATAAACAATAACTAAACATAATCCCTGGCCATAGATAAGGCCAATCCCTGACATAGATTGGTTTGGGGGGGGTTTGCAACCCTTCCCTGTAAAAACTAAACTAGCCACAAACATAATAAGAGGTAGAGGCCGGGGGCGCGGTAATCGCGCCCCCGACCCGGTTTTGCCGGGGGGCCCGACCATGCAAACCCCTCCTATGCTGACGCAGGGGAGGGGTCTGCCTATGACGAGTGCGGGGCAAAGCCCTCGGGAATCCCGCACTCTAAATCAAGTGGTAGGGCCCCCTAGCCCAACTTTTTCTTATGGGGGTGGCCGGGGCGGTGCAGAGGCGGCGCCTGCCCGTCGAATCACTCCTGGGATCAACCTGCGGAGGGTTCTTCGTGTGGGCTCGTGGAACGTTCTGAGCCTCTCAGACGATCATCGACTACCTCTCCTATCGGGCGAGCTCAGTAGGCTGAGGGTGGATATAGTGGGACTCTCTGAGACGAGGAGGCCTGGCAGTGGCGAGACTAGCAGTGGGGGTTACACCTACTACTGGTCCGGCATGAGCAATGGTCACCGTGTACAGGGAGTAGCTATAGGCATCTCCAGCAAACTGCAGCCATCAGTTGTTGAGGTTACTCCGGTTGATGAGCGTATAATGCGGGTGAGGATGAAACACATTCTGGGTTTCATGTCTCTTATTGTAGTGTACGCTCCTACCGAGATGCGTAAAACTGAAGAGAAGGAGATGTTCTACGCCAAACTCGACTCTGTATTAGACCAGTGTCCTCCTCGGGACACACTCATTATCTTGGGCGACTTCAATGCTACTACTGCACTGTGAGAGATGGTCACGAGTTGTGTGTTGGTCCCCATGGCTCCGGTACCAGAAACACCAACAGTTCTCTGCTTCTGAACTTTGCAAGGTCCAGAAGGTTGAGAATTGCAGGTTCTTGGTATCAGAGACCAGAGCTGCACCGCTGGACATGGTATAGTAATGCCGGAGGGGTAGCTAAGGAGATCGACCACATCCTCGTTAGTACTCGTTGGAGGATCCTCCAGAACTGCAGGGTTTACCGGAGTGCTGAGTTCTTTGGAACAGATCACAGAATGTTGTTGCTACACTTAAGCTTCATGTCAAGTCCAGAAGAATCTCAAGAGGTAACCATACTGTGTTTCATCTGAGAAACTGAAGGACTTGACATGTGCTCATGAGTATGCGGTGCAGTCTCAAATCGGTTTTGATGTGCTCGGTGCTCTCGGGGATCCTGTAGAACTGTGGGATACCTTCAAACGTGAAACTCTACAGGCTGCCAAGGAGTGTATTGGGAGCGCCGAGGTCAAGGCGTGGTTTTGTCTCTACGGGAGACGCTGGAGAAAATCGAGGAGAGTCGCGCTGCCAGGCTGGCTGGGAACCGGGACCAGCACAGGGCTCTGTCACGCCGGACTAGAACCCTCCTGAGGAGAGACAAGTAGAGGTATGTCAGGAGTCTCGCTGAGGATGTCGAGGATCATTTGAACGCTAATGACCTCCGACCCGCCTACCGAGCCCTGAAGAAGCTCCGTTCCAAGTCTCCTTCTCGGGCGAGTGCTATTCGAACAGCAGATGGGCGCCTCGTGTCGGACATGGATGGGCAAATGGCTCGTTGGGCTGAGTACTTTGGGCAGTTGTTCACGGTGGACCCTCCAACTGAGCAGCTTCACACCACTCGGTTACAGGCAGTGGATGGCGATCCTCCCATTGACGAAACCGCACCTTCTCTTGACGAAGTCAGAGAGGTTGTAGCAAAGTTGAAGGGTGGAAAGACAGCTGGTGTTTGTAATATCAGTGCGGAGCTCCTCAAAGCTGGGGGTGAGGCCATGATCCGCGGGTTGCATGCTGTCCTGACTGCCGTGTGGCAATCAGGTACCATTCCTCCTGACTGGAAAAGGGGGCTGGTCGTCCCTATCTGGAAAGGGAAAGGGGACCGTCAGGACTGCAACAATTACCGCGGTATTACACTGCTCAGCGTA
>JACEEZ010017074.1:215000-222500 GCA_016584305.1 Chionoecetes opilio
AATCTAGCGCGGGGCATTTCTGCAACGTAATGCGCGCATCAGTAGCCGTCTGGCTCTGCATGATATAGCATTATAATGCGCATTATAATGCGCATCGTAATGCCTTGTGTGGACGCACCTTAATGCGCATCGTAATGCCTAGTGTTGCGCATCGTAATGCCTAGTGTTGCGCATCGTAATGCCTAGTGTGGACGTAGCTTTAGATTATTATTATTATTATTGTACAAACATAATTATTATTATTATTATTATTATTATTATTATTATTATTATTACTATTATTATCATTATTATCATTATTATTTTGGACGAATATCAGGCAATTGGCGTCATAGCGACATAATTAATACACGGTGACTACACGGATATCTTAGCAGGATACAGTTTGCCGGGATACAGTTTGCTCTTTAGTTATGACAGACTAAATAGCGCTGTCGGTGGCTTAGTGTTATACGTACGAACCAGTTTTTACCCTATTTTAGTATTGAATGAAACAATATTACTTAACAAACATAACAATCGTATAAATAAAAAGGCATTCATTCAAATTAATGCCTGACTTCATTTCCAGACATCCAGGCCAACCAATCGACGCAAACGATAAAAATTAAAAAATTAATTGAGGATATAAGTAGCCATTTTGACAGTACTATTTTTGGTCATTTCAATCTACCAGTAACAAAATGCAGTGAGGTATTTACACTCCGCTCAAGTCCTTTATAATAGCCTATACGAAAGGGTTCTGAATTTCTGATCCAACACGTCATTTACACATGTATCCTATGTACATCATGTTGTTGGTGGTGTTTTTACTGTATGCCTTCGGGTGAAAATAAAATATTATTATTATTATTATTATTATTATTATTATTATTATTATTATTATTATTATTATTATTATTACGTCAAGGAGCCGGTGAGAAGTTCAAACACATTATATGTTTTGTCAACTGGCGACGCAATAAACAATGGAGTCATCGGTCCTGTATTCACTTCAAGCGATTATCGAATTATAACTTAAATATGATAGAAAAACATATGTACGCAAAAAAAAAAAATAGAAATCAAAAAGTCGCAAATGACTGTCAAAAATTATATCGAATTATATCTTTAACGTGATAGAAAAAATTATGTACGCTAGAAAATACAAAAAAAAAGTCGCAAATTACTGTCTAGCAAACTTTTATATACTCAGGTAATTTCTCGCCATCACGAATTGGAGCGAAATAATTAAATAAGCCGTAACAGGAACGAGTCTTGAAAAATATTTACTGATATCAATAATCAAGCCATGACATTGCCTTTCAAAACAGACGCTCAGTTAAGAATACTAAAGTGGTGGTCCAATCTAATCAGGTATTATATTAATTCTTAGATAAGCGCCATAAATCAGTGATAAAACGTAATTTCAAAGATTTCTGCGCTAAACGAAGAAACAAATAAAATTGATATAAAAGAGGTAAGAAAACCATGAAGTGTATATTGCAAACTCTAGTAAAACGAATCCTAGAGTATATCAGGATAAACCATTTCAGTGTGGTTTATAGTTTATAGTTATTTTTAGCATCTCAGTTTGTGGTTTATGTGGATAATGGTCAGCATACAATTAACGAAAAGAAAAGGACAAATATGTGTAATGAATATTTTGTTTCAGGATTCAAACACGATGACGCCACTGCACTAGTCCCGACAGCCCACGATCAAAATGAAGCAAACTATACTTGCCGCACGTTAAGTTGGCGAAAATGGGGTCCCTTCACTCCCCCCTTCCGAACACACGGGATTGGCTGAGGTGTTGGGTTAGAATGCCTTACTCAAAGTTCCACCCTAAAGCCCCAACACCCAACACTTCAGCCAATCCCGTGCGTTCGGAATGGGGTATGAAGAGGCTCCATTTTCGCCAACTTAACGTGCGGCGAGTATACATACATACTTTTCCTAGTCACAAATAATAAAGCATCACACACGATCAACAAACTTAAAAGTAAACAAACCTCCAATCAGATTTCACTCCTGGCTAAACACTTTGAGGTGAGAAAATGAATTTGCAAAACCTCTCAATATAAAAAGCTAATCAACGGTAAAGTGCCTCGGGACTGGAAGTGAGCAAACGTGACGCCCAATCATAAAAGGCGGTAAACGGCAATCTGGCAACTGTCGATCAATCAGTCTTACATCTGTCGCACGCAAATGGAAACTTTAATAAGGCGCGAATTGGTTAATTAGCGGGAAACACTAACCACAGACTCCCAGCACGGCGCCAGAAATAGAAACTCATACCCAACGAATTTGCCTGATTTTTTCTTAATTATTTCTACCATATATACGAGTACGACGACAATAGATGAGTTGATACTACACATCTATCTCCTCGATTTTCAGGAAGCACTTGACAAGGCACCCAACAACAGGCTACTCAGTTAACCCCTTGAGACCCAGAACGTATAATTTCCATTGTAATTTGGGTACCATTAGACGATTTTTAGTGACTATAAGCAATATTTTATAGATATGACCTGTTTAGTATCCTTGTCGACTAACTGATTTGGTATATTCAGTTACTTTTCGTAATTTTATGGCTGAAGGCGTTAACGGTGCCTCAAGGATCACTTCTTGGGTACAAATAATGTATGATTTACGTCAACCATATCGAAGACAGCATCACGAGTAGAATATCAAAGTTTGCAGATGATACAAAAAGTTGCAAGAAAAGTTACAACAAATGATTGGAAACCATTTCAAAGCGCCCTTGACCGTGTAGTCGACTGGGCACATAAATACCACATTAAGTTCAACGTACTGTACAGTACATGAATGTGAAGTACTGCGCATAGGAAATAACAACGATCAAATTAATATTATTATTATTTATACGTTATCATTAGCTATTCAATAAATGAGGTTCAAATCTCCAAAGGGTGACAAAGAACAAGATTTTGATAATTTCCAACGATCTAAATCCGTACTAACAATGAATGTGTGTGGTCAAGACTGCCAGTAAACCAATTGATTCATAGGCAGATAATTAGAACATGATTATTCAGGGTCATCCGAACATCATGTAATACCTTGTACGCCCACACCTCGAATACTGTTTACAGTTTTTATACCCTCACTCCAAAAGGATACAGATAAAATCAAAGAGAGTGCAATATAGAATAACAAGAATTATTCCTAGAGTGCAAAACAAAACATGGGAAAAAAATACTTACAGAAATACTTAATTACTTGATCAACTTTCCTAAACAAAGACTGAGAGGTGACATACTATAAGTTTATAAGATTTGTAGAGGATCTGGCAACATTAACAAAGACAAATAATCAAAGTTCATTGATTAAAACGTTACTAGGAATGACGGATTTAAGACAGACGGTAAATAGTTCCAAATGGTGTTTAATACTTTCTATTACTTGTATTACTTGTTCCATTATTTGTATTACTTGTTCCATTACTTGTATTACTTGTTCCATTACTTGTTACACCTCTGATTTAAGATGGACGGTAAATAGTTCCAAAGGGTGTTTAATACTTTCCATTACTTGTATCGTGAACATTAAAATACTCTTGCTGCATTTGTAGTAAATAATACTCAAAGCCATTAAAGAGGCTAACTATTACTATTAGCTAGTATTATTAACTATTAACTATTTACTGGCTTTGGTAATACTGATGAAATGTTTAAAAATCGACGAGATGAAAATTTAATACAGTCTTAAGTATATTCAAGTCTCTTGCTTTTTTATATTTATGGACTGGCATTCAGTAGGCATTTCGTTAACGTTTTTTCTGCCCCATGCCAGTCCAATATGATATAATAACAAAAATAAAAACTCGTCAACAGTTCTGGCATTCAACGGGCATTTCGTTAACTTTTTGTCTGCCCTAGTCCTCTCCCATATGATATAAAAACAAAAATAAAAACTCGTCAACAGTTCTGGCATTCAACAGGCATTTCGTTAACTTTTTGTCTGCCCTAGTTCTCTCCCATATGATATAAAAACAAAAATAAAAACTCGCCAACAGTTCTGGCATTCAACAGGTATTTCGTTAACTTTTTGTCTGCCCCATGCCAGTCCCATATGATATAATAACAAAAATAAAAACTCGTCAACAGTTCTGGGATTCAACAGGTATTTCGTTAACTTTTTGTCTGCCCCATGCCAGTCCCATATGATATAATAACAAAAATAAAAACTCGTCAACAGTTCTGGCATTCAACGGGCATTTCGTTAACTTTTTTTCTGCCCTAGTCCAGTCCAATATGATGTAAAAAAGAAAGAAACCTCGTCTACAGTTCCCAACTCACATATTCATCATCCGTCTGAATTTACAAAGTCATAACTCAACCAGCTGTCAGTGATATTAGTATATACAATACGCTCAATTTTTATCCCTCTCCCTTTTTCATCTTCTACTGTACCAATATATTTTTCAAGACAACCTTCAATTTAATCTTTGCTTCCTAACTTCTAGACTAGTTTCTGTAAGTTCCTCCAAACAGCCTCGTCTGGAAAAAAAGTTTCTCTCTCTCTCTCTCTCTCTCTCTCTCTCTCTCTCTCTCTCTCTCTCTCTCTCTCTCTCTCTCTCTCTCTCTCTCTCTCTCTCTCTCTCTCTCTCTCTCTCTCTCTCTTTTCCAAATTTCTTCGCTTATCAAACATGCGATGCAAATTTGACGATTGGCCGCTAATGAGAACATCTTATCTCTCTCTCTCTCTCTCTCTCTCTCTCTCTCTCTCTCTCTCTCTCTCTCTCTCTCTCTCTCTCTCTCTCTCTCTCTCTCTCTCTCTCTCTCTCTCTCTCGTCTTACCTGTGGCCTTCAGGAGGAGTAGGACTCGTGTCTTCTTCAAGTGTCGCCTCTTCTTCTTCTTCCTCCTCATCCTGCCCCTCAGCCGCCTTCAGATCCACGTAAAACATTCCTCTCGATCTTCTCTCTCTCTCTCTTTCACTTCCCCGATAGCTTCCGTGACGTCATCAGTGCTCTCGTGACGTCACCAGTATCCCCTTGGCGGCACTAATATCACTTATACGTCAGCTATTTTATTTCTTTTTGGGTAGTTTCTAGTAGCACTTATAAAACGTCAGCAGTTTTATTATTTTTATTTTTGCCGTTTCTAGTAGCACTTATAAAACGTCAGCCATTCTTTTCTTGTCTTTTTTTACTGATGTTATTAATTTATAAATGACGATACTGAATGATAATAAGTTGTTAAAATACACTAAAGGCGATGCAGGTTTTGTTACTTTCGGTTGCAATATTATTATTTTTGTATTATTAATATGACACAAATGGCTTTGTTTCTGAATATCTGCCAACAATCATTATTCGTATTCTCTCTCTCCCTCACCCTTTCCCTTTCCCTCTCTATCTCTATCCTTCGATTTCCTGCATATTTTTACATTTCATTTTTCTTATGTGCGTGTGTCTTACTGTCCGCCCTTAAATAACGCGGTTTTCTTATTCGCGCAAAACGTAATGTGCCTGTTTTTCACTCTTCACAAAACCACGGATGTGCCTCTTCCGCCTGCGTCCTCACGATCTGGAAAGAAGCGAGGAATGTGGAATGAGACTAAGGGGAGAGAGAGAGAGAGAGAGAAGAGAGAGAGAGAGAGAGAGAGAGAGAGAGAGAGAGAGAGAGAGAGAGAGAGAGAGAGAGAGAGAGAGAGAGAGAGAGAGAGAGAGAGGAGAGAGAGAGAGGAGAGAGAGAGAGAGAGAGAGAGGAGAGAGAGGAGAGAGAGAGAGAGAGAGAGAGAGAGAGAGAGAGAGAGAGGAGAGAGAGAGAGAGAGAGAGAGAGAGAGAGAGAGGGGAGAGAGAGAGAGAGAAGAGAGAGAGAGAATGTGTGAGAGAGAGAGAGAGAGTGAGAGAGGAGAAGAAAGAGAGAAGAAGAAATAGAAAGAGAGAGAGAAAGAAGAGAAAGATGAGAGAGAGAGAGAGAAAGAAGAGAAGAGGAAGAGAGAGAGAAGAGAGAGAGAGAGAGAGAGAGAGAGAGAGAGAGAGAGAGAGAGAGAGAGAGAGGAGAGAGAGAGAGAGAGAGAGAATAAGTGTGTGAGAGAGAGAGAGAGAGAGTTGTTGTTTAGCATAGTGAGATAGACAAATAGACAAGCAGACAGACAGACAAATAGAAATACAAACAGGCAAACCGGAAAGCAAATCAATATACAAACAGATAAGCAGAAAGCAGAAAGAAAGCGAAAAGAGAGAGAGAGAGAGAGAGAGGAGAGAGAGAGAGAGAGAGAGAGAAAAGAGAGAGAGAGAGAGAGAGAGAGAGAGAGAGAGAGAGAGAGAGGAGAGAGAGAGAGAGAGAGAGAGAGAGAGAGAGGGGTTGGAGTTTGTTAATTTAGCATAGTTAGATAGAAAGACAAATAGAACACCAGACAGACAGAAAAACAGATACAACTAGGGGGCGGGGGGGGGGGCACTCAGTAGAGCGCATACCTCCGCCCGAATATAAAAAAGTAAAAAAAATATATATATATATATGCACTCAGTATGAGCGCATACCTCCGGTCGAATATTTTATCAATTGGTTGCCATGGCAACAGTTGTCAATAGATTTCATCCAAAATTAAATCACTTCTTCCTTATACCAAATAGACTTTGTATACTGAGTTTGGTTCAAATCTATTCGTAACTTTTCGAGAAATCCTGTACACTAACAAACAGACAGACAGACAGACAGACAGACAGATCGGGGTGAAAACATAACCTCTCCAACTTCGTTGGCGGAGGTAACCCTACAAACATGAAGACAAATGAACATACAAACAGATACAGATAGGCATAGACAGAGAAAGAGAGAGAGAGAGAGAGAGAGAGAGAGAGAGAGAGAGAGAGAGAGAGAGAGAGAGAGAGAGAGAGAGAGAGAGAGAGAGAGAGAGAGAGAAAGACAGACAGAGAGAGAGAGAGGAGTTTAGCATACAGTGATGCAGAAAGCCAATTAAACAGGCAGACATACAAACAAACAAAAATACAGGTAGACAGACAAGAATGCAAGTGGACATACAGACAGACAGACAGACAAACAAACAGACAAATGAACAGACTCAAAAGCCAACATACAAACACACTAACAAACGAAAATGAATAAAAACACACACACAAACACACAAACACAACAATCTAAAATATTCATACAAATAATATTTTGTTTCTCATTCAGTAAAACCACATGTGTTTACCTCCATTGGACAGAGACGTGGAGAGGGAGGGAAGGAAGGAAGGAAAAATTGTAGGAAGGAAGGAAGAAAGGAAGGAAGGAGGGAAGGAAGGAAGGAGGGAAGGAAGGAAGGAGGGAAGGAAGGAAAGAGGAAAGGAAGGAAGGAAAGATTGTAGGAAGGAAGAAAGGCGGGAGAAAATGAAGAAAGGAAGGATTGTAGGAAGGAAGGAAGGAGAAGAGGAAGGAAGGATTGTAGGAAGGAAGAAAGGATTGTAAGAAGGAAGGGGAGAAGAAGGGAAGAAAGGATAGTAGGAAGGAGAAAAAGAAGGAAAGAAGGATTGTAG
>JACEEZ010017074.1:227500-230000 GCA_016584305.1 Chionoecetes opilio
TCTCTCTCTCTCTCTCTCTCTCTCTCTCTCTCTCTCTCTCTCTCTCTCTCTCTCTCTCTCTCTCTCTCTCTCTCTCTCTCTCTCTCTCTCTCTCTCTCTCACACACACACACACACACACACACACACACATACACATACACACACACACACACACACACACACACACACACACACACACACACACACACACACATCACACACACACACACACACACACACACACACACACATTGTATACCTAACATACTTTAATAAGGCTACCAGAAGTTTTTTTTAAGATAATAAACGTGGAAGCATAAGTAGAGGCTGAAAAATGGAGCAGGAATCAGACTATTGACTCGTGGATGTTGAACGATCTCAGCAACACAAAACAACCCATGAAAACATTATCCTCAGATGGCAAAGGTTGAGTTGGAGAAGGGCGACAGACGGCGTCCCTAAGGCTATGGTTCCACTTAAGAGCATTCCGACACTAAAACAGCTAACCAAAATAGTCTAATTAAGTTGATATAAGATCATTTGTATAAAAAACATCCAGACATTATGCTAGCGGCCATTGATGTTTACTTGATATTGACTTATTTTAAAGGTTCAGAGAGTTTTGAAAAAAAATGTATTTCGTTGATTTTTAGATAGAGTAATGTTTTGTGATCATTTGGGTGTGGTATTAACATTGTAAAAGTGTGAAATAAAGGTCTGAGAGAGATTATTCCATCCTACTCCTCCTCTTTCTCAGTTTTAAGTTCACTATGTAAAAATTATTATCCAATAGATGATAGTTTTTATGAAAATAGACAGTTCCTTGAGTATGCTTGTTGATGTTGATATCTTAAGACATGTCCAAAGTGAAAACTCCTGTAGGAAGCTCCAAGAAGGTATTTGATCAACTTTTAGAGCGAGTCACGCGTGGATGATTGCATGTTAACCCCTTGAGACCCAGAGCGTAATTTCCATTGTAATTTGGCATTAGACAATTTTTAGTGAATATAAGCAATAGTTTATGACATGACCTGTTTAGTATCCTTGTCCACTGGCTCATTTTGGCGTTACTTTTCGTAATTTGATGGCTCGACAACAGACACTTTTTTATAGCAAAGGAAAGATCTGGGTGTGAAGGGGTTAAAGCAGATAAGAACTAGAGTACCTTTATACGTTTATCAAGAGACCCTAATAAGAAGCAAGCAATGACATTCAGGAAGGAAAATGAGACCAAGAGGGAAATACAATCTAGGCTGGACGAGCACTTCGGTGGCCTTGAAACTTACATGACATGACAAGTTAACCACAAGATTAGATTCGCAAGGTGAACGTGACGTGACAATTGCGTTACAAAACTCAAGGCAATTGGTAAATATCATATAGTTAAGAGATCCTAGCGGAAAACAGACCATACGCGAAAATTGTAAAGGACGAAAAAAAGCAGTACGAAAATGTTGTTCCCTTGTAAGAGTTTCAAGATACCAAGATACTCAAGATGCCAATCACGACTAGAAATTGTTTGATACACATGGTGCACTTTAAGAATTGTATGATATTAGAAGTAATAGATAGTCAGAAGTTAGATAGTAATAATAGAAGAACGGACATCACAAGATTGATTCAGTTATGTCAAAATGCATTTATTAAAATAATGAGTTAATGACACAATGAGGTAATGAGGTAAAAAACAAAAAAACACACACACACACACACACACACACACACACACACACACAGTTACACCCACACACACACTCACACACACACCGCGCGATGGTCAGGTTGATAACGTGCTGGTCTCCCATTCTGTGGGTAGGTGGTTCGAATCCTCGCGCTCCCGGGGATTTTTCACTGACAAATTCGGGCGGTTACTGTTCCCCTTGAGCAAGGGGATGGGGGTGTGTGGTGTGTGAGGCATTGCCCAAAGATCGGTAATAATGAGCTCCAAGCTCGCACTGAGAGGGTGAAACTGGCGATCGCGAGCCAGCTCGCGTGGACAAGACCATGGGTGAATAACACACACACACACACACACACACACACACACACACACACACACACACACACACACACACACACACACACACACACACAAAGCGTCAAAGGTGTGGGTACTACAACCATGAGAAGCCCTACGCCTCCCCTACAAAGCGGCCCACCAGCCAGGTAAGCCAGTGCGGGGCTGCAGCTCATTAATCGAGTTTTTCCTCCGCAACGCAACCCAAGACTTCCGCTTTGTGGCCGCCTGGTGGTCAGGCCTCATTTGACGCAGGTATGTATGTACGCGCTGCGCAATTTGTTCACCGCGCCCCGCAAAGGATGCAGCTAAATAAGAGGCCCTTCAAGGCAACGCTAGTGCTAGCGCTAGCAATTACTAGGGTCAGAGCTGGACAGATTTATATTTGTGCCTTGTGGACAACGTCACTTTATGGGAAATAAATGTTTCATTGCAGCGAATTTACGATGTCGGTAAAACCAAAGTTGCCATATCAGTAATATTGGGTAAAACTTAAGTTAGA
>JACEEZ010017074.1:235000-282500 GCA_016584305.1 Chionoecetes opilio
ACACACACACACACACACACACACACACACACACACACACACACACACACACACACACACACACACACACACACACACACACACACACACACACACACACACAACACACACACACACACACACACACACACACACACACACACACACACACACACACACACACACACACACACACACACACCCACAGTCACACACACACACATACACACACATACACAAACACGGGGTTCATCCCAGTGGCGTGCACTGTCAGTCTTGTCACTGCCACTGACAAATGCGGCTGGTTACTGTCCCCCTTGAGCAAGGATGGGTTGTGTGTAGTATGTGAGGTTCCCGCATTATTCAAATATCGGTCCTATGAGCTCCAAGCTCTTTCCGTAAGGGTAAAACTGGCGATCGCGAGTCCAGCTCGCGTGGACAAGACCATGGGTCGTTTAGTCAAACACGTTGCTGCTCGAAAAATCGAATAAGATTGATCTCGGAATTAGTCTTGTTTTTGTATTTTCGTATTTTTGGAGCTTTGCATTACATGATAGATGATTGACTAGTCATATCCGCTCCGTACTTATATTGCATCACTAACACTCTAAAACACTTCTTCATGCAGGGAGTGTGAAAATCGCCGTACTGTATATTCATTCCACAATTCTCTCTTCATTCTTTTTTCTTCTTCTATTAGCCATACAATTATCCACGCAAGACAGTGACAGATGAGATAGAATTAGTGTTTTTGTATAAGATGCATTTGATCCAACAATATTAAAGAAAACCAAATCCTGAACTCCAAGATTGGCATGCATTTCATGAGCTCCATTTTTTTTTTATGACGAATGACGTAAAGCGCTGGCAAGGGGGTTATAAGAGTAGTGTAAAAAGATAATAAGAGTAAATATAAGTAGTGGTAGTAGATAATAAGAGTAAATATAAGTAGTGGTAGTAGATAATAAGAGTAAATATAAGTAGTGGTAGTAGATAATAAGAGTAAATATAAGTAGTGGTAGTAGATAATAAGAGTAAATATAAGTAGTGGTAGTAGATAATAAGAGTAAATATAAGTAGTGGTAGTAGATAATAAGAGTAGAGTAAAAAGAAATCAACAGACGGTGAAGTGATATCGCCATGAAGCCTTTATCAGCGGCGCGCCCCTCGAGTCGTGCGTGCTCAAGCAGCTCCTTGTCCTCTCCTCTAGGCCCGATGGTTCTTCAGGCCAACGCTTCCTCTTATCAGAACAAAAAAATTATCATTGTATTTCCTCAAGGTTTCAAGCAAAATGGAAAGCACTAAATCACAAATGATTTCTTAAACGCACAATCCACTGTGTACATATCAATGTATGTTCACTCATTATAATGTACACACTTGGATGTGACGAGGGAGGGAGTGCAATGAGGAGCAACACCTTACACCGGGCCACCACTCCCTAGAAACACCCCCATGGCACCCTTTAATTAAGCTTAACCCCTTCACGCCCAGATCTTTCCTATCCTATATAAAAAAGATTTCCTTGTTAGCCATAAAACTATGAAAACTAACTAAGCATACCAAATTAGTTAGTCAACGAAGATACTAAACAGGTCATATCTGTAACATATTGCTTATAGTCACTAAAAATTATCTAATGGTAGCCAAAATACAATGGAAATTACGTTCTGGGACTCAAGAGGTTAATATACAGGAACTACCACGTGTAGGTCTCACGCCATCTAGTAGCGTCCATATTTTCTTATGTTCCCACTGTATATACATGTCTATGGTCTGGATGCTCCCTGGTACTGTTATCACACTCCGCAGCCTTCCACATATACCCCTGCCCACATAGCATCACACAGCACCATCATGCACTTTATACGATACCATAGATAGATAGGAAAAACAAGTAAAAAAAATAATAATAAGACAGCACATAAACATATTCAATAAAAAAAAAATCATGAGAGCATGTGATTACGAAGGAACGGGTATAGACAGAAATGCTCACGTTTTACAAGTTAGAAAATGTAAATATTATTACGATGGATCAGGTAGTTCAGAATACTCGTAATTTCGTAAACTATTCATAAACTATGTAGTAAGATTATAGTTTTGTGCATATGCATAACCTTTACTCGCCTATTTAGTTTTTCTGAGCATTATAATCTTTGTATCTTGTAAAATTTAAGTGATTTAATCTATAATATTGTCACAAATCTTATAAACTCTGAATCCTATTCTTTCTTATTTGAATTGGAGTCCTTCAAAAGAGGGGCTGAGTGAGAATCATCAAGACTTTTATATCAATATTTCCTCGCCACCCACTGGATGCTTATTATCTCCTTGCTGCTCTTCCTTGCCAAACACGAAACACGCCGCTTCAAACATAGTATTATAGTGTGTGTATTATTAGTATGCGGTGCACTCGCATGCTGGAATCTGCATTTTAATGGGAAAAACAGGGAGAAGGAGAAGAAGGTGGATGGTGGTGGGTAAAATAGAAGTATACATAATCATTCAGCCCTCTTGCGTTTTGCCTCTTCAAGACTTGTCCCTTTCTTTGTCTCCCCCAAACCGTCTACCATCACGACGGGGCCTCGAACCCGTGCTTCCTCGCGTGTGTCTCACCCTTGAGTTGTCGCCGCCAGTCCTGCTCAAGGCGGAGTCCGGGGCCGCGGTGGCCACCTGAAGCACGGCCTTAAGAGGTCATCCTCCTGGATGAGTGCTGAGGCCGGGACGGTCACCAGGCTCGAAGCTTCGGCCAGCCTGCACCCACTCCTCGACGGCGGCCCGTGGGGAGCAATGGGGAGGCAGCCCCTCCTGCAGTAGCGGTAGCTGCTCCTGGATGAGGAGGGCCAGGCTGTAGGCCTACACGTCACTGGCCTCGGTGCACGGGTGCGTGTGTTGCATCAGCTCGGGGGCTTTGAACGGGTAGCGCGCGGGGCTCATCGTGGGTACAATTCTCCAGGTACCCTTTGGGGCGGTGATACCCAGGTTTATTAGGGCGCCACAGGCCCTCTCTTCTTCTCGGTGACGCAAATATTGTTGTATTTAATGTCGTTGTATACGAACCCCAACTTACAGATGCGTTTCAGCGTCTGTGCGATCTGGAGCATCCCTTTCCAGGCGTCCTTAGGTATCCAGGTATCTCAGCATCCCTTTCCAGGTATCTCAGCGAAGTACTTGTCTGTGATCATGCCGCCATAATGTGACACTAATTCCCTAGAACTGCAACTCGAGAAATGCCAGTGGTCGCTGGCAGTTTTAACTCAAAGGTTGGTCTACTGTGTTTTCCCTCCGCGACTAGCATTTTCGTAGATCAATTTCGCGATAAATATTGATGCACCGCATCTGAATACAAAAAATATAGTTCTCCTGTTGTTCTACTAATTGTATGGATGACGTGCATTACGATGGAACGTTCTAAAATAGGAATTTAATGCAAATTACTCACCTCGAGTATCAAAGCTTAATATATTTTTTACATGTATATTGTAGCATGTTTTAGGCCTCTTCCATTTGTGCTCAAGTTGCATGAACCAGTTCTTTCAGTTCAGGGTTGGGTTCTGGGTTCAGGGTTGGGTTTGCGTGTCACAAATGGAACGCAAAAACCCCGTTTTTTTGTTTACAAACAAACCAAGATGGCAAGGCAAGAGGAAGGAGAGCTTATTCCTGCCGTGTCTGGGGCTATTCTCGCAATGATGGATGATTCTAGTGATGAAGAGGAAGATATTATGTACCAGTACCATCCACTGCTGGCATCTTTGGCAGATATGATGAGGTATTGTGTGAGGTATGAGGTAAAATGGTACCAAATTAAGCATGGCGATAGTTTACATCATATCACCCAGTCTGTGACTGTGAATGGTTGGCTTTGATAAGCGGCGGCCTTCTTCTTCTTCTTCTTCTTCTTGTGACCGACATATAAACGGCGGCCTTCTTCTTCTTCTTCTTCTTGTGACCGTTGTCGTTATCGCTTCATAGGTCCTCTTCCACTTCGTCTCCTTCGTTAACAAAACTTGTTAACTCTTCCCCTGTTTATTTAACTTTCTGCCTTGCCATTCTCTGTTATGAACTGGATGAACTGAAAATTCTACCCACCAATGGATGTGGGTAGAGAAAGTTCACGGGTTATGCTGAGTCACTACGCGGGTCGCCTCGGACCTAGGTTTTCGTGCGCAAATGGAACGCCTGAATTCTTCGGTTCCGTGAACTGGTTCATATAATGTCGCAAATGGAAGAGGCCTTTTATTGGGGGCGATGTTCACACTGTTTTCTAAGACAGTACTGCTGCGTCTGGCAAACGCTTGTCAAAATACAATAAGCAATGCTTTGAAAAGAAGAAGAATATAGAATGCCGAAATTGTACAAGGCGGCGACAAAGTAAGTTATAATTGTGGAGGCGGCATGCCGCGCATTGTGGCGGGAAAATTTAATCAAAACATTTCGACTTTACGCGTCGACTCATTGCACTTCCAGGCTTTCTATCTGATTGATAACACAATAATAACAGGAAAATATGACTGGCTAGGTATAGTTAACTTCTAAATATTCGTTATTGACTATATAATATCATAGAGTAACATTTCCATCGCCTCCTCAACTATAACCTTCATGGTTATTTGGTTATATATATGTTTTACAGAATCAGGCTTCTATACAATATACATATAGCAGAAAATCGTTCTTAATATTATACTTGTGTGTTTTAAGTGCAGTGGAATAAGCCCATATTTTGTTTTCCAACTTATTACCAACTTGGGAGTTAAAACTCCCAGCGACCACTGGCATTTCGGAGTTGCAGTTCTCTCTAATAGACTAGGTGACTGAGCTCGATCTGCCATCTGGTGGCCGTCTGGGAACTACCGTGGCCACCGAGATGATAAGGCCTGGTGGATCGCCCGTGACGTCACACCATAAGGATACAACCCTCTCCGCTCCCTGTACAAGTTTACCTACCTAATATAGTGTGTATCAGTATGAAAGATATACTGTTATCTTCGGAAATGTTTGTTCTATAATATTATCAAATAAAAAACCGTAAAACACACAAAGAAAATGCCATTATGAGACTTTCAAGAAATATGCATTAACTTAAACTCTTCGCCATTTAATATTTTGCTCGCAAACATTTTACATGGAGAATATCAGTAGAAGCGGAGTTTAATTAGCTTTCCATTGATATATTTCGTTTAGTGATAAATGAATTAGCGGCATGCATAAATTAGCGTTAACTAAATATAAAAAATCATGAAATCGGGTAATTTCCTACGTAATATATGTTTATCAGTATAAAATATATACTGCTATCTTCGGAAATGTTTGTTCTATAATATTATCAAATAAAAAACCGTAAAACACACTAAAGAAATGCCATTATGAGACTTTCAAGAAATATGCATGAACTTAAACTTTTCGCCATTTAATATTTTGTGCAAAAACTTTTTACATGGAGAATATCAATAAAAGCGGAATTTAATTAGCTTTCCATTGATATATTTCCTTTTCTGATAAATGAATTAAAACCATGCATAAATTAGAGTTAACTAAATAAATAGCATCATGAAATCGGGTAATTTACCCGATTTCATGATGTTATTTATTGAGTTATAAATAAATAACCCGCCGCCCAGAATTTGTCCTCAGACGGGAAACTAACTTTTCTCCAACCATAATGACTTGTCTTCCTCCGCTTCTCTCTCTCTCTCTCTCTCTCTCTCTCTCTCTCTCTCTCTCTCTCTCTCTCTCTCTTAGAGAGAAGAAGAAGGAGAAGGAGGAGGAGTTAAGTAAGCATGGAACTCATTTTCTGTAAATGAATTTTTTGATTGAAAGCGAAAGGCCTCCGCATATACCATGGACACGTTCCCCGGAAAATGACGACGATAGAATTGACCAGAAATGTCATGTAATTACTGTTTGAATAAAATATGATATATTGTGTAATACGTAGTATAAAAGACTTGATGACAATTGTGCGGAACAAAAAGACTTGTTAACTGATTACCTAGATGAACAAAGCATAAACGAGCACGACATAAGACGCCTCCAGAGCTATGCACACGGCACTGCATCAATGATCAAGTGACATGCAGACACAAACAAAACCAACATCAAGAAAGAAATTTGTAATTGATTAACTTAAACAACAAACAAACCAAAAGCAAAATCATCACATACATATATAAAGAAAAATATAGAAAAGGAGCAGTAATGAAGATGGACAAGATAATGACTGAACGAATAGGATAACACATATGACAAAAGACTGACTAATATGTATCAGATCGCATAAGGATGACAAGAGGAATACACGAGGTAGGAAGAAGTAGGTGACATGAAACTTTACATAAATTGGCACAGTTCCAAAACCTGTAGTAACTGGCGATGGTAATGACGGTGATAATGTTGATGTGGATGATAAGATGGTAACGTAAGTAGCTAGATGTAAGAAAATAGGACGATACAAAAAAACAAGAAAAATATATCACAATTTCTATGGCGTATGATAACATTGTCGTGATCATGGAATTTTACTGACTGGTGATGATAATAATAATGTTGTTGATAAGAAGGTAGCGCAAATAAATGTAGGAAATTTGATGATAAAAAAACATGTCGTTATTTTTCTTCTAGTTTTTTGTAGTGTCCTATGAATTATGCAAGGAACGTTATCTATTTTAATGTTAAGTACCTATATACCGCCCAAAAGTTGTATTTTTTCGAGATTTTAGCCAGATATCCCAATGAAATGCCTACCGTAGATAACACTATAGTCGCCAGGACAACTTTTTTTTCTGTTTACAAACGTGTGGTGGCGTTAATACTTACATTTCTACATCCATGATTTCAGGAAAGTTAGAAGGGGCTATCTGGAGAATCTGTGTTATTTTGTGTCTTCATCTGTATCATATTATGGCTATAAATGAACAAATTACAAAAATATCTACAAAGTGGCTACCAACAGTCAAGTCGCCATCTAGTGTTTATTTATGAGTGTCGTACCGCTGTCGTCGTCGCCCGAAAAAAAAACCGCGTAGTGAAATTTGAAACCGTATATACTTGCAGCTACAAAGCATAAAACAACGCTGAAACAGGGTAGATTATACAGTCATGATATAAACTACTGTGTATTATCTTCAGTGGCACATAAAAATCAGTAGTAATGCTGTAAATCGTAATATATGGCGCCTGGCGACATCACTGCAGATGGCGACTTGACTGTTATCTACGGTACAATGAATCATATATCTGTGTCCGTACTACATTGAAATTCCAGCACCACCTAAATTCATTACCTTAATACAATGTTGAGTGTTGAACGCAATGAAGCGAAGGAGCGAGGAAATTTATTGATAAACAAAAACATGTATACAATAATTATTATAATCTGTGTCTGTATATTGAAATTCTAGCACCACCTAAATTCGTTACCTTAATTAATACAATGTTGAGTGTTGAACGCAATGAGGCGAAGGAGCGAGAATGTTTGTCGATAAGAATATAACTTAAATAAATGTAGGAAATTTGATGACAAAGAAAACATGTACCTAAATAATTAATTATATATGTGTGTCTATACATTGAAATTACACCACAACCTAAATTTGTTACCTTAATAGTTAATACAATGTTGACTGTTGAACGTACCTAAGGAGGCGAAGGAGCGTGTATAGGCCTATGGAGCCAGGTAAGAGGTAGGCAGGTAGGGAGGTGGGCTTGAGCGGTGTTTGTGGCGCACACTGTCACTCACGATGCCGCGGCTTCTGAGTGCCGCCGACGACCTTGTCTTATCTCTTATCAGAGAAAGTGTCAGATTTTGCGTTATCATATTCTTTGTCAGTAAATGTTTGCTATCTAATATAATTGTATTCGCGTCTTACATAATTTCAGATAGATAGATGGATATATAGATAGATAGACTGATGGATGGATATATATATATATATATATATATATATATATATATATATATATATATATATATATATATATATATATACTATATATTATATATATATACATATATATATATATAGATAATATAAAGATATATATATATAGAGAGAGAGAGAGAGAGAGGAGAGAGAGAGAGAGGAGAGAGGGAGAGAGAAGAGGAAGGAGAGAGAGAAGAGGAGAGGGGAACGAGAGTGAGACGTAGATAAGAGAAGAGGAGAGGAGAGAGAACGAAGAGGAGGAGAGCGAGCAGAGCGGTTAGATTAGTAGATGGATAGAACAGTTGCATAAATAAGTCGATCCCCGAATACCAATAACATAATGGAAAACACAGCTGGGAATACTACTAAATAATACTACATGTAAGTGACGCTACGTAGATAAAGACCATGGATTATGACGTTTGCATCATCCTCTGTACCCAGTAAACACAAAGACGGAGGGCCTCCAGAGGCCCTCCGTATGTCTTACCGGCGGCCCGACGGAAGTGTACGACGTAGGGCCGCTGGGAATTTGCTCAGAGGCTCACCGGCGGGCCGCTCCCAGCAGCCCGCCGTAAGGCATATGACCATTTGCCGCTGTTATATTAAATGATTGAGGAATATTTATGGTTATACTTTCTAAGTATATTGCAGATACAGTAATGTTTTAAGGGGTGTTGCACAACCCATTAGCCGATTAATAGACTAACGTGCTGTTCAACACTTAAAAACAATACTATATATGCAATATATGCTTAGAAAATTTAACCTGAAATATTCCTATGTCGTTATCCAGTAATACGATGAAAAGGAGATCATAATTGCTACGGACATTGTTTATTTCATAATAACAAAAACATTTTCGTTATTGGGTTTACATGGTGGTGTACGTGGAACACTGAACAGCCATGTAGAAGGATATTGGTTGCGGCGAACAACATAACTACATCCATCCACTTGTGCGTTTTCCCACTAACTGATTTCACTCACTGACACAGCGCTGGAGGAATTCCTAAAAAAACGTGTCGTACTGCAATTATTTATATTATTCAGTCTATTTCGATATAATGAATGCGCGAAAACATATTATAACTAAGTTCTCATTATGTTATCGACTGGTTAAGGGTGACAATTTAGGTCTTTTGTGGGTTTTTAACCCTTTGTAATGGCTATCGTACGTCTGGCAGCTTAGTGTATTGATAGCTGATCGAGACATTATTTCAAATATTCTATTCTAAATCATGATATTATCCATTTTAACTCCATCATCTACATATTCCTTATTAGGTGTACCATTGAGTATTGATATGTGTTGATAATATGTTGGAAATTATTGAAATAAGGGAAAATATGACCTTGTGTTATCCCGTAATCTTTGCTCGGATAATCAAATGTTATTTTTATATGTAACTACACACATAGACTAACTGATAACGTTTTTCCATGTAAACTCCTTCCTATGTAGGCTACGTATCTCATCTTTAGTTCTATGTATCTCTGGGTGTTCCTGATTAAGCTGGAAATATTTGAAATAAACTGATATATGATAATTTCTATAAACTATTATAAAAACTTTTAGAACAATTCTTAATAGTTTGAACAGGCCAAATAATAGTGATGGTACCGATATTGAGATACTATGTATATTACTGCGTTAATATTATATAAAATGAAATGAATATTTCCCACCTACAAATACGTACCATGCAGCGGGCCTCCGGAGGATTGACGTCAAGTTGCCGCTGCTTGTCACTACTGATGTATTACTACATCAAGATAATCATATAACTGTTGTTTCAAAATGTTTACACATAGAAATATTCAATTCTTCAAATTCTGTACATTAATTTTCAACATAGTAAATTTTCCCGTCTGAAAATACACCAGCGGCCCTGCGGAGGGCTGATGGAGGTAAATTTGCCGCCGGCGGCCGCCGTTCGCCGCTCTACAGCCTACGTAGGCCCGCCGGTGATGGTTAGCTGGGTAAAGACTCGTTATCTATGTAATTATCTTTATTATTTTACTATCTGCGCGTTTTTCCTCGTGCCTCAGCAGCAGCAGAAAACAATTAAGTTAACTAATACGAAAGACAAATTCTCTATTCACATAATAATGCAAGTCCATTAGTTTTGCATTTGCTGGCGGGCATAAATTAAGCGGGCAGGAGGTTATCTTTTTGAAAATGTCATCTTTTTAGAATGTTCAGGCGTGGTACGTAACCCTATGAACATGGCTAGGTACCTAAGCTGACTTTTTTTCTCTCTCAGATTTATTCTCATGTTGCTACAGGTATCTATAGACTCATCCCGAATTTGCCAGATTACATTTGCTCGGACACGTGTGGAGCTAGTGCCATGGGTGAGGATGAAAACATTTAACATGTGATACTATAATGTTAGAAGCATGACCGAAATAGAACGGGGATGATTTAGTAATTCTGACTGAAATGGGATATTAAATGAATGATGTAGTAAAAAGGACAGGAAGAGAATGAATGGGTGGTGCTGTTTGATCTGTGTTAAGAAACAACTGATATAGCTAATCGTGGCAGTGAAAGTGTTCTTCGAGATATGTGGTCTGGAAGAAGTAGAAAATAATGATGTAACTGATGGTATTTGCTTATGGTTTTCTTTTTGCAGAAGCTGTCGTTTTAAACAATCTCTATAAATCTCAATACCTATAAGATCAAGATTAAGATCCAACAACAACAACACGTCACTGCTCGACAGTGTCACAGTGCTCGTGCCGGTGAATGGCAGTGCTTTTGACAGTAACCCCTGGTGGATGGACCTTCTCCCCGCCCCCCCCCCCTAACACAGCACGTGACGTGGCATCCCCAACTGGACATTTACTTCACAGACTGACACAGGAGGTGAGAGAAAACGTGTCTTGTCCCCGAGGTGAATCTAGCTAGTAGCTCCGGACAGCTGTTCGGCTCATGGGTGCACGTCATGGGGTACAGTCAGTTCGTACTCGCACAGTTGTTTCGCACACCAGTAGATTCGTACACCAAAAAGTTGTTTCGTAGTCTAAATGAAACCATAGTCGTTTCGTACACTCAGCTCAGAGTTGACTTGATTACGGTATTATTCTAGTGTTTGCCCATACTCCCCCTCTCCCACAAAACAAGCTTGGAGACCTGGAGGAATGCGGGATATTTGGCTGGGGTACAAAATATGCGTCGCAACCACATAGTTTTTGAGTTAAGGGGTGTTGAAAAAATTCCCTAGACCTAGGGAAAATTCATTGGATTTCTTCTGAGTCCGGAAACGTGTGAACCTGACGATCCTCACAGAATGATGACCGAAGAGAGTCGAGAACCCCCCCAACCCCCTGCTAGGAGGTTAGATTATAATTGGTTAGGTTAGGTTAGATTTGGGCGGTCACCCGAAATATACCAAAAACCGGTTTTTGGTATACCTGATACCAAAAACCTTTTTGGTCAATACCAAAAACCTTTTTAGTGGGTGATATCCAGTTTTAAAATATATATTTGCATATACGATCTTCAGGTTTTGTCTACCGTAGATAACAGTAAAGTCGCCAGGGCAACTTTTTTTTCTGTTTACAGACGTGTGGTGGCGTTAATACTTACATTTCTACATCCATGATTTCAGGAAAGTTAGAAGAGGGCTATCTGGAGAGTCTGTGTCATTTTGTGTCTTCATCTGTGTCATAGTATGGCTATAAATGAACAAATTACTAAAATATCAACAGTGGCTACCAACAGTGAAGTCGCCATCTAGTGTTTATTTACTGAGTCCTCCCGCCGTCGTCGTCGCCCGAAGAAAAAAACGCGTAGTGAAATTTGAAACGTATATACTTGCAGCTACAAAGCATAAAACAACGCTGAAACAGGGTAGATTATACAGTCATGATGTAAACTACTATGTATTATCTTCAGTGGCACATAGAAATCAGTAGTGATGCTATAATTCGTAATATATGGCGCCTGGCGACATGACTGCAGGTGGCGACTTGACTGTTATCTACGGTAGGCGAATCATTATTAGCGATGAATTTGAAGGGAAAGGATATTGTGTGGGTTTTTGGTAGCACAGCCAGGTAGCACAGCCAGGTAGCACAGCCAGGGTTTTGGCAGCACAGCCAGGTAGCACAGCCAGGGTTTTGGCAGCACAGCCAGGTAGCACAGCCAGGGTTTTGGCAGCACAGCCAGGGTTTTGCTAGCACAGCCAGGTAGCACAGCCAGGGTTTTGCTAGCACAGCCAGGGTTTTGGCAGCACAGCCAGGGTTTTGCTAGCACAGCCAGGTAGCACAGCCAGGGTTTTGCTAGCACAGCCAGGGTTTTGGCAGCACAGCCAGGTAGCACAGCCAGGGTTTTGACAGCACAGCCAGGTAGCACAGCCAGGGTTTTGGCAGCACAGCCAGGTAGCACAGCAGCAGCACAGCAGTAGCACAGCCAGGGTTTTGCAGCACAGCCAGGTAGCACAGCCAAGGTAGCACAGCAAAGACAGCCAGGGTTTTGGCAGACAGCCAGCAGCACAGCAGGTAGCACAGCCAGGGTTTTGACAGCACAGCCAGGTAGCACAGCCAGGGTTTTGGCAGCACAGCCAGGTAGCACAGCCAGGTAGCACAGCCAAGTAGCACAGCCAGGGTTTTGGCAGGCGCTCACTAAATAACGGCAATATTATGAACGACGCATATGCTGCATGAGTCACGTGCATGTCCAAAATTAATTTACGATCATCAACTGTGTTCTATAGTTTGATAGTAATTCCTGATTCTGTATGACGTGGGAGTTGTGTTTTTTCTGTGTTTCTAACGCCCAAGCCAAAAACGCACACAAGTCATGCCAAGAACCTCCCTACACGAATAACATACGTGTAGTTTTGATTCACGCTTTATATATAAACAGATCTACACTAGATTGATACATGTGACGATTATGAAATAAAAAATCTTTGCTCATTCAACAATTAATTGGTTTTTGGTATCAGGTATACCAAAAACCGGCTTTTGGTACATTTCGGTTGACCCGATTTGGGTGTGGTTAGATTTGGTTAGGTTAGGTTATCGGTGGGTCAAGCCCCCCGCTAGGTTTGGTTAATTTTAGTTTGGCAAATTTCTCTAGATATAAGGAGATTACCCTAGATCTAGGGAATTTTACCCCCCTACACAACTCTTAAATTACGTGTTTCCGACGCATTATTTGTTCCCCGCCCGAAAACCCCGCATTCCCACAGGTCCCCAAACTTGTTTGGGGTAAGTGGGAGAGAATGGGCAAACAGTAGAAATTTACCCAAAACCTGGGTACGAAACAACTTGTGTACGAAACTCCCTGTAACCCACATCATTACTGTAATACTGTTGCCTTTGACGCAGTGTTGCTCCATGGAGCCTGTGCCCCAGACAAGTTATGGTAGTGGTAGAAATAACGGTAAAACTGCAGTTTAGTACAATACTCCTTATTGACCACTACTCTCCTGACAAGTCACACAACTGGGGCGACTATGCTATATATTCCGCAGGAGTTGGCGGCGCCAACCAGCCGCAGCAACCAGGCAATCACGCACCATCAGATTAACTTATTTAACCTAATAGCTCTACAAAACCTAACCCTAACTTAACCTAAACTTAACCTAACCTAATAGTCTAGTCAAAGTATCCAACAACCCTAAAATAATTGCAAGAAATTGTTTTATGGTGTTTATTTGTTCTTTAATGTGTGAACAACAATACAGCAAAAGTTTACCAAAATTGGGTTACCGGAAATGGGTCAAAATGGCGTCATACAAAGATGGCGACCAAGGCTTCATATTTCCATATTTCCATATTTCACATTTTCCCTTCATCATCTGATACTGGATCTTGACGCGTGTTGTAACAATGGCCATTTTGGCATTGTCCACATGCTTGAGAACAGTCTAGTCCATGCTTTCGGCAAGTACAACGGTGTGTGTTGCAAACACCGGAACAGCTGCAGCGAATCATTTTCAGGAGTGTTTCTGGTGCGGGTGCATTGTCCGTCATCACTGGAACTAGTCTGTTGGTTTGTAGGCTCCACCCCCATTTAGTGACGTCAATATCCTCACCCTTGCCCATCCATTGCATTACCTGGAGATAGCTTCTCAGAGAATGATACTTTGTAGCCGAAGATGTTGGAGGCAGTCGTTCGGGTGTCACGAAGCTTTTGGCCGCACTCACTTTTTTGCAAAGATGGGTGTATCTGACAGCAGATAGGTTGTCCCCAGGTTTGCCATTGAACAAAGACACCATGAGTGCACACCCAGAGTCTACAATAACATCCATGTCTTGTCCAGGTGTACTAAAGATCTTTGCACAACTTTGCAGGATTGGATCACCTTTTATCAGCTTTTGCAGAGCAGACTGCTTTCCAATTCCAAATATCCTGGAAGTGGTGTTGCATCCTGTGAACGCATGCAGAAACAGCAGACTTTGACAGATCTTGCTACCTAGAACCTGCTTTATGACCTTTATGTCATACACTACAGTCACGTTGTCATGGGCATATTTCGTGAACCGGTATTCCTTTACATCAACTTCAGTCAGTTCAACACTCTTCAGATCTTCAATCCGGCTTCTAAGGATTGTTCGGCGGACTTTCCTCCCTGGAGTTATCGCTGCAAGCATCCCCATTCCGTGAAATGTACCCTTCCCATCTAATGTCATGATGTTGTGGTCAACATTATCAGCTGCAAACATCAGTGCCGAATCTGGTCCTTCTATGTCGCCATCGCCCAGTAAATCCAGAGCAGTATAGGTGGCAGCGTTTTCCTCAAATCGCTGGACCTCTGAGTATGAAGAGCAGAAACCCATGGCTGAGAGGCTGTCGACCAGGAATCGCGACCTGACGTGGTGGTGTACCTGTACTGCTAATCCAATCTGCAGCGGTACTATCAAAGCCCCGGGGCGCACGGCTTGTACAATAGATTGTCCAATACTCGCCACCTTTCTGCAAGTGTCTTTTGCCAACAAATAAATGTTGGAGCAGCATTGCAAGCTGGATGGAATGTATTCTAGGGCAGATTGTAGTTCTAGCGCCGAAATATCAGGATATTGGTCGATTGAAGATGTGATCATTGACTTAATGTCGCTCTTGATCAGTTTAGCCGCAGTCTGTATGATGGCTCTTTTCTGAGCCTCTTCATCATTTTCTGGCTGGCTAAAATAGTCTCAGAATACTACTATTTTTCTCACGAAATTTTACGATATCATGTAACCTCTCTTGCTCAGCAATGAATATAGATTCCCCATAATGCTTAACCAGTTTGGATTTGAGGTACTGGTTGCCATAGGCCATGGAATCTGGCAGAACCAGATATTCTGCCATTTTCTTAGCAAGATCATCCACTGTCAATTGTTTCTCATAATTTTCTTCTAAGAACGAGCACATTCCGATGAAGGCTTGCTCTTGGTCAGAGTCCTTCGGTCTTCCAACCTTTCGTGGCTTCTTTTCAGTTGGACCATCTCTGTACTGCAAAGGAATGGCCCGTTTCGTGCGAAAATTGATGTCACATGACCGATGGTACACACAATCAGCAGCGTGGAGATCCTTTCCGAAATACTCTATTCTACCACGAACAGTGAATGCCCAGTCATCATTACGATCCTTACAATGTGAGAGGGTTGTCTCCATGAATGAATCTGTTTTGACACAGCTGAATTCATCAAAATCGGCACTACCGGGTGATTTTATTATCTCATTGCCACAGAACAAACAGTGCGATTTACTGTTGAAAGGTCCGACAGCAACACGCACACTCCTTTTGACAGGTTGAGGTGGTTGTAGCTTGGCTTTCTTGAACAAGTATATTTGCTTCTTGTTAATATAGCTCACTCTGCATCTTTTATGCACCTCGGTACCAGCAACTACCACGATACTGTCGCCTCTGTCGGTGCTGGCCTTGTTGATTCCTTCAGCCCCCTTTTCACCAATCACCACCGTTTCACCATCTATCTCACTGCCACATAAAGGACAATTTCCTCGACTTGCCATCTTCTCATGCTCTGAAATGCAAAAGAAATTAATGTTAATAAAATCTAAAATCTGGAATGGCTGAATGAAAACAATAACTTAACTCAGTGCACGTACCAACCAAATTGACGTCATTGCAGGATGACGTCACGACATTATGACTGCGCCTATAATCTTTTTGAGAGCGCCAGAATAATGGGGTTATTGTTTTCTAGACTTTTCCAAAGTCACTTGTTCACTGAAATGAAGACTTATCAAAGTACGGAAGAGCTAACCGCCTCCCTAACTGGAATATTAGGTGTTTCTAGTGGCAGAGGCGGCCATCAAGCATGACGCCATTTTGACCCATTTTCGGTAACCCAATTTTGGTAAACTTTTGTTGTATCGTTATTTACACTTGAAACAACAAAATAATGCAATAAAACAATTTCTTGCAATTTGTTTGGGGTGAGAGGGGTTCAGGTCATATTTTGACTGGACTATCAATATGAATCAAACCTAAATCTAACCTAACCAAACCTAAACGTAACCTATCCTAGCTATTATCATATAAAAATAAGTGCTATATTTTTGGTTTTCGGAAGTAAATAACTACTGCACATTATACTGAGCCGAAAATAGTAGAGAAAAAGTAAGCTGTAAGGCCCGTGGACCCTGCCAATTCCTGTGGAATATTAACCGTGCTTGAAATTAATCTGACACTCGTTTTTGTCGGAAATTAATTTTTGTTTACTGGTTTTGGGGGTGCATGCCCCGCCCCTCCAGGCCCGCCCCGCAAACCTTACACCGTTTCGTACTGCCGTAGTATTGATAGTTTTCGGTTAATATTCCACAAGAGTTGGCAGGCTCGACAGGCCTCCCAATTTACTTTTTCTCTATTATTTTCGGCATAGTATAATGTGCAGTAGTTATTCAGGGGAATATTGAGTTAATGCTAGCCTACCAATTTCGAGACACCACCTATTTATTTCTGGGCAAAATATGATGCTTCTTCATTTTGAGATAGTTTTTTCTGGGGAAACCACAAAAAAGTTACTTTTTTACCATTTAAAGTCAAATTAAAAATAAGCCAATCACCGTTGTAATCATCCAAGCTCGTGACGTTACATGGGGGTGCAGCTAAAGTGACTACTGGGCTATAATTATGTGTTTTAGTTAAGATTAGACTAATTAAGTTGTTTAATTAAACCTAACCTAACCTAACCTAACCAAGAGTCCAAGACTAATTTAAACATGTTAAATATATCACATTATTATTATAACCCATTGGTCACTTTAAGCTCCGCCTCCACGCCAGGTTTCCTGAACTGCTGTGGAGTTTAGGAAAGGCTGTCGACAGAGATCAATGTACAGGGAGGTCCCGAAGATACGAGCAGTTAGGTTCCACCTGGCATACTCGTAAAGCGAAATCTCGTATAACGAAACACATAACTAATGGTAAAATATAGGTTTGGTTCCAGGACCCCATCAATTAAAAAAAAAAAAAAAAAAAAATGTTTTTCAAGCTAAAATAAACTATAGCAAACACAACAAACACACAGCGTCTATATTACCCACACTGTACTACCTGTTCTGTAGAAAAACCATTCTGAAAGAGAAAATAGCACACAAAATAACATAACTGCACATTAATTAAACATAAAACATAAATGATGTCATCAAACTCATCATCAGTCACCAGCCAATGATAAACTGTTTTTAAAACTTCTCGACCAATCACAAGTCAGCGAGACATATTTCCGGGCAAGAATGGCATGCCAGACTGCCTCTCTCCGCCTTCTGTCCCCGTCATCTCAAACTAATTCTCGTTTTATTTGGAATGCTTGTATTTTAAGGAGTTTTAATGTATCAGATAGTAAGATATATAAGTAAGGAGCCTGTGTTGCTAGTGTTTTGGTGGTAGAAGGTGTGTATGTGGGTTGAAATAGTGAATATTCGTGTCATGGGGTGGCCCCGCGGCAAGAATTTTTCTCCATCACTCTGCCCCGCTAGTCGCGCCTCATCATAACATCTTTAAATCACCCTTATTTAAGGTGAAACACGGTGCTACATTGATATAGATAATGACACGTGTATATAACATCACACCATAATCACTAAGTTGTATAATAACGAGTAATAAGACGTTTAATCCTGCCCAAACCTACAGTGGTGGCTCCAGCGGCGCCGCCACTCAAAACTTTTGAGTAAAAACCCGCCATCATCCGCCTCACCTGTGCCTTCCTGAAGAAGACAGTCAGCTCCCACGCCTGTGACAGCACCATAGGATATCACCAGGGATCATAGGATTCCTCAAGGGGTTCTCGCTCCCCTACTAAATATTACCAAAGACATCTATCTCCCTTGGTCTAGTGGTGTTGATATCCACCTCACGGGCTTCATGGGCCGGCTCATGCTGCTGCTGCTGCTACCAAAGGCCGTGCTGCCAGACGTGGATGAGTCCCTTGCTTGTATTTCATCTCTTTACTCATATATATATGAATGATATCCATCCAAATGCAATCATATGTCTACATTCACCTAGAGAAATTATATTTCATACCATACCAAACAATAATAAGCGAGCCTGGAGACTTCCTACCTCTGCTAATACCAGTCTCGAGCAGTCGTTGGCCAGTCTGCACGTTATTTTCAGATTGATTATCGTACAACCTTAGGTAAAATCATATATGTAGTCAGTAAATGTTTATAATTTTAGTAAATAACTTGTAATTTACTTTAGTAAATAACTTGGTAATTTTACTCACCCCAGTTTGAATGTCGTAACATTGGATTTTCGATCTCGTATATTGAAAATAGACCTTAATTTACACCTCTCGTATCATCGGATTCTCGTATATCGAATGCTCGTATAACGGGACCTCCCTGTAGTTTATATATATATACTAGCCGCAAAGCCGCCCTCCGGGCAGACTTTTTGGCTAGCTCTTGCGGAGGGCTATTGGTGGGCCTTTGGCCCACCACCTGTGTTTGGTGGGCCTTTGGCCCACCACCTGTGTTTGGTGGGCCTTTGGCCCACCACCTGTGTTTGGTGGGCCTTTGGCCCACCACCTGTGTTTGGTGGGCCTTTGGCCCACCAAACACAGACTCTCCAGATAGCCCCTTCTAACTTTCCTGAAATAATGGATGTAGAAATGTATGTATTAACGCCTTACCCATCACCCCCCACCCTTTCACTCACCCATACCCATCACCCCCCACCCCATTCACTCACCCATTACCCATCCCCACACACCCATTCACTCACCCATTACCCATCACCCCCCACCTATTCCCTCACCCCCCCCATCCCAAACCCATCACCCCCACCCTTTCACTCCACCACATCACCACCCCAACCCATTTACCCTACATCAAGGTTTCCTCAATTCTCGCAACCCACATTTTTTTTCACAATTCTTGCTAATAGGTACTAAAAATAAAAATAAATAAAAGTGATCGGATCATTCATAAGTGGGCTTATAATGTCCCCCGGGTGAGCTGGTTCCAAAACTGTGGCATGTGACGGGATTGGCCAGGGGGCGGAACTTAGCGCGGACCCCCACACACACAAAAACACAAAAAAGACAACACACTTTCCTTATATTATTATAGTTTAGGGTGTCCCAAGTCATAGAGGGAAAAAATGAAACATGTTTTTTTCATTTGCTCGTGTTTTACTTCTGTTCACAACAAGCATAAGAAGAGTTCCTGTGAAATTAGATGAAATTCGGAGAATATTTAGGGGTCGGACAACTGAAAAATTTTCTAATAACCTTCAAAAACAAAGAAAAAACTCAAAACACCCATTTTAGAAAGAAACTTATAAGGAAACCAAAACAGACGTTTTCATTGTTTCCATTCAGAAAGCCTTCTTTTGAAGGTCCTCCTTCTTTTCCCGCCCCACAAGTTTCCGATGGTGGTGGACTAACTGGAGGGATACTTCTGTGGGGGCGACTTTCGTGGATCCCAGGTAGCGTGGACTAGGGCGATGCCCCGCTCCGCGGCACGTTGACCACTTGGAGGCCAAGTGCCCGTTTCCGAGCGTCCTTGAATCGGTCGTCCTCCTCCACAATGCCGGGCCCTTTGCCAGGAAGCCCTCGTCCGCGTCAAGTTTCTGAAAGAAGGACCGTGTCTTCGAAGTGAGAAGGACGAGAGGGAGGAAGACATCGTCATCTTTTTCCCCCCCAATCCTTGAGTTCCTTCTTCGAGGCGGGCTTGTTTCCCAAAGCCTTTTACCATCTGCTTCTTCTCCTCCACATCAATCCTGAGTCGAAGAAGGCCCCGTCCCCCGCGTTTTCCTCGGAAACGTAACACAGGTGGCATCGCAGGGGCTTGTTCGCTGCCTTGGCAACGGTTTGGTCAGGTATGTCTTGAGGATCTCGAGGAAGAGGGTTTTACGTTCGTTCAACGGAGCTTTCACAGAGATCGGTGCCTCATGCCATTGCTTGCAGTACACCAGAGCAACGAAGAGGGCCACTCGTTCCACTCCGGCCTTCTCCGACCAGTCAGCGACAGCTGAGATTTCAGCATCTGAAGCTGAAAACAGTAGATGGCCTTGGCCATCCACCGGGCTTTATGGAGAGCTCCAGGACGGCGGGAAAGGGTTTGGCTGGACCTTTACCACCGAGGAACAGGTAGGAGAGACGAGAAGTTCTTCATAGTCCTCCTGGAGGTTCTTCGACATCAGAGCCTCCTTCAGGAAGGCCAATGCGTCGTCCTTCAGCTTGCTGGCAGTGGCATTGGTGGCGAAGAACTCTAAAGAGGTCCTCGATGTTTCCCCGTTCTCTCTGCGAGGAATCCACGAAGGACCATCGATCACGGAGCGTTTGAAGATTCCAATGTCAGGACCAGAGGAAGAGCAGAGGCTGGCTTCGAAGACATCCTTTAGGATCACCTCATGGACATGGGTGGCGGCAGGCCAACCAAAGCAAGCCCCTCCGAGTTCTTTCTCAATCCGAATGCAAGCACCTTGCACCATGCCAGTGTTTGAAGCTGTGGTGTCGAAACAGAAGGCGATGATCTTGTCCTGACGCCCGCTTCTCCACCTCCTTCAAGAACCACTGCAGCCACGTTTCCTTTCCAGTCGAATCCGAGCTTGCCGGGACCCAAGAAGGAACTCGGCGTCATCTTCCCTGTGAGGAGGACGGCGATGCGGTCCTCCGTATCGCCAGAGAGGGACGGGAGGAGTTTTCCGTCCCAATGCAGGACCAACCTCTCAGGTATCTCCTGGTTCCGCAGTTCCACGATCTTCTCGGAGGCTTGCTCTCTCCCCGCAATTCGTGCTCGATGGACCATGCTCTTCGAGACCGCCATACTCCCAATGTCCATTCCAAGAACTTGAGCGGTAGCTGCGAACGTTGACGTTGCTTGCCGCACCGACAACTTCTCTCTATCCCAAGTTGAAATGAGGTTAAGATCCTTCACGGAGATCGATGGCGACTGTTTGAGTTTTTTCCTCTGGCTTCGGGATCCACGAGCCGGTGATGACGTCGTCGACACAGGACTGCTGCTGCTGCTACTGCTTTGGCTTGGGATTTCCGCCCTTGCAGTCAGCCTGGCAATGTCGCTGTCTTCACGTTTATGCTTATGTCTTATGTTCTGGTTTATACAACCACCATGTTATGGAGATATAGGCTCATGAGTGTGACACAGGTCAGTGTCACCGGTAATTTTTTCCTGTTTTAAATCTCAGTTTGTGCAAAAACTAAGCCACCTAGGCCAAAACCAATTTAATTTTTGAAATCCTTGCGAAAATTTAGATGGGTATTGTCATTTTCAGCACTACAAAGCACATAGCCACTGAGTAAAGGCCTCCTAAAAACGCCTTCGTGTAAGGGCCGTTCCTCAGGCCATTGTTTGGGGGAAAAATGGGGGTACTGTATCTCAGGAACTACACCACCTACAGAGCTAAACTTTTGCACATGTTCATTTTGGCCAAGTACCAACTTGTATACCGAATTTCATCAAAATCTGAGGTGGTGAGGTGGGGAGCATTGGACCACTTGGCATGGAATGACCCTATATATATATATATATATTATATATATATATATATATATATATATATATATATATATATATATATATATATATATATATATATATATATAGTATATATATATATATATATATATATATATATATATATTATATATATATATTATATATATATATATATATTTTTTTTTTTTTTTTTTTTTTTTTTTTTTTATTTATTTGAGAGAGAGAGACCCCTCATCTCCCCTGGGAGGACACCTTCCATCCTCCCTAATCATAAAGCTGCATCCTCAAAAATATTCTGTGTCCAACAGTGAAAGGGTTAACTCAATATTATCCCTTTTTTCTTACTCACTAGTTCTCCTGCAGCTACCGAGTAATGAACATTGCATTAGTTGTCACTCTGCTTGGTCTAAAGTAAGCTTCTATACTTAGATATTCTATGAAATTATCTATACTCACCCTCTACGATCACACTAGCCACAACTCTATCCTTTGCATCTTCAATCTCCTACTGGATTATAGTGTTTATGCTTAATTTGTCCACTTTTAAATTATTTGACTACTAAGCTTGTTCCATGCATTTATATATATTTTTTTATTATTTATGTGACTTATTTTTACTAGGCGTGCATATGTCAGGTAGATATAACATGTTGACTGAAATATTCCCACTACCAAGCTTCTGGTAAGGAAAAGAACATAAGAACATAAGAAAATAAGGAAGCTACAAGAGGCCGTGAGACCTATACGTGGTAGGTCCCGTTCCTGAAAAAAAGTGCTTCAGTATTTCCCCTCCACAGGTAACTGCATTGTGACAGCAGTGGATGCTCAGTGGGTGCTGGCGGGCCTCACCTATCAAGGCCAAGCGCTGATGTGTGCCACAGAGGATTGCAAGGATGGAAGGCAAGGAGGCGCTCGACCTGTTCCACAGCTACAACCAAAAGTACTTCTGGGGAAAACTGGACAAAGTGCGGCTCAGCTGGAGTAAGAATATGACCTTGTAAGTACTGTGATCTTGGGTGTTATCTTGATTATTCTTGTTTATTTATATATTACTTACTACTCAAAAAGTAATATCAATGGAAAATGAAGTAGAAAAGTGAGCATACATTTATGAAGAATACAGGAATATGAACAGTGTACAATTTAAAGAGAAATGAAGGGAATGTGACAGAGATGAAAGGGATAAGGTGCAAAGAAACTAATATGTGAAGGGGGAAAGAGTGCAAGAGGTTTCAAAAATGCATAATGATATTTATATGGAAATAAGAGACATGTTGGAGGCCTATTTAATATGAAGGAAATTCAAGCGAACATGAGTAAGGCTGCATATTTATATGTACTACATGGAATTCTAGAAGATCTTTTGAAACACGGAAGTGAGAGAGCTGTGAATGAAATTGATGATATACAAACTTGATTAGGACCCAGCTTCCTATCACCTGGTTGGAGAAAAACTGCAAAGATTACACCACTAAGCAAGAAGACAATGGGGAGGAATGAAGAACTACTGACATGTATTCTTAAGAGTACAGTACTTAATTGTAGTTTGCATGAGATGAACAGATGCAGACATTTGAGTGGGAGCCAAGAGATTCTGTATTCTCAGATGCTCTGTAGTATACGTGTGTTGTACGAGGTGATTAAAAGGGACGAGGATGGGATTGGGACAAGGATGGGAGGGATAGGAACTCATCTCCTGGTTGTGGCATTTCCCATGAAAACAAAATGCAGAAATATTCTGCTCTTTTGCTATGTAAGAAGAAAAGATGGGGGCACACACTATGCTGCACGTGGCCTCGGTGCTCATCTCCGTTGCATTAGACTTTGAGGCTGTGGTGGGAAGGAACCCGTTACCCTGGGACACAGGGCTAGTGTGACGTCCGGGTTACCACAGCTACCTTCCCCAGGTTTCCACAGGTACCCATTTATCAACCATCCCCAAAAGGAAGGATGAACAGCTGGGTGGGCTGCACGCCGATAATCCTAGCCCAGATTTAAACTGGATCTCGCAGATTTGTAGCTAGGCGCGCTAGCCACTGCACCACAGAGGCGACACCTTTTGTTATGTGCCAGCCCGAAAAAGCCAGTTGCGCAAAAGGAAAAAAAACTGCATTCCACGATACGTGGATAAGTACACGATGAGTGGTTCCCACTTATCGTCTTAGTTATTGTTTTCCAGATAATTGTACCCATTCCCTAACTTCCTTTTATTTTTTGTCCCTCAGTACCTTTCCATAGTCTTATCAGTTACCTCTTTCTGTTGCATCTCTCAGTTATTCATGGGTTTGTGACTGAGCTGTGAACTCAGTAGAGTACGTTACCTTATCCCATTCATCTTTGTGCATTCTTTGCGGCTCACTTATGATGCTCCTGTGAGGTGGCTGGTGAGGTGTGTTGACAGTGGCGCCTCCGCAGGTGTGCCGGGAAGACCACCGGCAAGGTGAGGCGCGGCAGCTCTCTGTGTTCCATCTCCCTGAGTGAGCCGCTCTTGTCTCAACGGCCCCGTCAGGACACCATCAACATCTTGCTTGTCAGTGAGAGAGAGAGAGAAAGGGGGAGGGGGAGAGAGAGAGAGAGAGGGGGAGAGAGTACTATCTATCTATCTATCCTCTCCAATATGCCTCTCATGTTTAGGGAAGGATCCACTCACACAGCCCTTTTGAACAGGATGAGTCTGAAGCTTTTTACCTTGTCAACTTCATCCCTCTAACTTACTATCTTCATCTTCTCAAAATGTGCAGCAATGCTGCTTCTCTTCCCTGTCTTCTACCATTATTTCCATAGTTACTGCTCTTCTGAACTTGCTATGCCTTCCTTCCCTTCTCGCAGCCTTGCTGCGCAAGACTTTCTACTTACTCTCATCCCTTCTCTGTTCATCTTACTAGAACAAATGTTAACCAGTATCTTCACTCTTTCATCCCTCGCACTGATAAAACTGGAAATCTCTCCCTGATTATATTTTTCTGTCTTCCTAAAGTTTGAACTCTTTCAAGAGAGGAGTCTCAGGGTACTTCCTAACCTAAATTGACTAACTGCCTTTGTAAGTCTCTCACTATTTACTATATGGGGATTAGCAAAGAGTGATATTTTAGTTGCATTTTTGTTGTTTTATGTGTGTTTGTCCATGGCCAGTCCCCTATGATGTTCAGGAAAAAAGAAGTGCTGTATCATGTTAAATAGGTATGTGATGTGCAACCCAAATATTCTTAGTGCTCCCAAAGTCTGGTCTGTCTCCTGTGAGAAGCCAGTTGTGCCTTGGCATTGTCTTGAGCTTCAATTCCATGATTTACTTCCAATAGGGAATTTAGAACCTTTTGCTGCTTCTTGAGATCATTTGTCAGTTTCTAAGACATGTTATGCTTCAAAAACTTTACCTCCCACCTCTCTCTTTCTCTGTTCATTCCTCCGTTTAATGGCGTTCTCTATGTATTTTTTCATTTGTTTTGATTAAGTTGGTAACATAGTAATGGATTTTATGTTCAGTTGGTAAGCAATAGTTTACAACCCCACTACCATCAGAACATAAGGCCTTTTCTGATGAGGCTATGTGATATTCATTGTCATTCCTGGAGGCTGTGATATTCATTGTCATTCCTGGAGGCTGTGATATTCATTGTCATTCCTGGAGGCTGTGATATTCATTGTCATTCCTGGAGGCTGTGATATTCATTGTCATTCCTGGAGGCTGTGATATTCATTGTCATTCCTGGAGGCTGTGATATTCATTGTCATTCCTGGAGGCTGTGATATTCATTGTCATTCCTGGAGGCTGTGATATTCATTGTCATTCCTGGAGGCTGTGATATTCATTGTCATTCCTGGAGGCTGTGATATTCATTGTCATTCCTGGAGGCTGTGATATTCATTGTCATTCCTGAAGAGACTCGTGATAGTCATTGTCATTCCTGGAGGCTGTGATATTCATTGTCATTCCTGAAGAGACTCGTGATATTCATTGTCAAGCCTAGGTGGATCTGCGTCTCATTCATTGATCATCCGTTGCCGCAGCATGAGATGATCCATGCATACTTGTTTGTGACGGAGGGCGCCAACCACAAGATGGGCCATGGACCACAGTTCAAGGAGCACATGAACCGCATCAACACGCTCCAGGGCTGTAAGATCACTGTGAGTACATACAGTGTTCAAAGGGGAAATATGCTGCTCCATAAATGCAGTGTGTTCTTGGCTTTGAAATATTTTTTTTCTTTTTTTCTTAGCCTATAGCGCCTGTAGGCATTGACCTCCAGGGGTGGGATGGTAGGCCCTGGAGGTTCACTTGAGGGCTGTGATGGTTGGCCCTCGCCCGTGGTGGCGGAGGCAGGATTTTTATAGTGACGCCTGTGATTAGAGTGTAACGGGGGGGAGGGGGTTCTTCTTGTTCTTCTTACTCCTTCTTATCTTCTCTCTTCTCTTTACTCTTTCTTGGTGTTGAGGTATTCTGAGGGGATTCCTGAAGGGGCAGTCTTGGTCGAGGGGGAATTCACTCAGTGCCCTGTCCACAGAGACTTGCATAGTGGCCGTGAGATGGAGCCAGGTGATGCTTCTATGGGGGAACATTCGGGGCCCGACAGATGTTTCACCTTGCCCTGACCTCATTTTACCTTTTGAAATCCCGTCAGTATGTCCTTCTGACAGACATGGGACTCAGGCTGGTAATTCACAATTCGGAAATAAATAATTCCCTTTTTCCATTCCCCGCACAGGACTCGAACCGTGCTACATCAGAAATTGCACCCGAGCCCGGCGCGTTACCGACTTGGCCAAAGGGTTACCCCATTGGTTTTACGGTTTCTGATGTATTTATGTTCATTACAAGAGGCTCATGCCGCCCCCCTGTGTCCTCCGATGCACTAGCAATCGAAGGTAGAGTTAATGGGCAGCGTGTGGGTGTTCTTCGGCCACTCGACGGTGCAGAAAGGTTTTAAGTGGATTTTCGGTTTTCATCGGGGATCCAACTTGGGTCACCGAGAATGCCACAAGGAGACGCTAACCACTCTGCTACTGCCTCCCCAATAATCTGATCTCCAAATTATCAATAATTTCCTCAAATGATCTGCTGACACTGTGTTCAGCATGAAGAGTACAGTGGAGCAATCTGAGAACAAGAACTACCACGTGTAGGTCTCACGGCCTCTTGTAGCTTCCATATTTTCTAATGTTCTTATGTTCTTAACTCCATCATCACCTCTTGTCAGTCAGAGCTCGGCCTATGTATGTGGACCTACACAATAGGAGTGGCTAGGGCTGCTGTTGGTTGTACAAGATCAGGGTTAACGCAGCTCTACATAGCTTTACTATGTATCCATAGGTACAGTAGTGTATATCAAGATGTTATACAGGGTCGAAGACGACAGTTAGTTCCTGATATGTAAGCGAATTCGTATTAAGGAACACATACTAATGGTTAATATACGTTTGGTTCAGGACTCCATCAATTAAAAAAAAAAAAAAAAAGTTTTAAGCTAAATAACTAGCAACAACAAACCACAGGTCTATATTACCCACACTGTACTACTATTTGTAGAAAAAGCATTCTGAAGAGAAAATAGCACCAAAATAACATAATGCCTTATTGAATAAAACATGCATACAAGAAAAAGAGTGTAATGTAGGGGATGCCGCGTGATACAGAGAGGTAGTGTAGTGGTCAAGGTTGGGGCCGCACACCTGCTATTACCCTAATGGTCAGGGCCTTCGCATAGTAATACCCTTCAGGTCACGCTGGTAAGGCGTGACCTGAACTGCGTCCAAGGTGGGGCGCACATCTGAAGTTACCCTAAATGTCAGGCCACGCTCAGAGGAAATTACCTCAGGTCACGGTGCTGGAGTGACCACTGGGGCAACAATCTTTGTCCAGCTGAGTGTAGGGCGCATTAACTGATAATTTTACTCGCCAGTGAATGTCGTATCATGATTTTCGATCTAGTCATATTGAAAATAGACCCTAATACATCTCGTATCATCGGATTCTCGTTTATATCCGAATCCGTAACGGGACCTTCCTGTAGCGTTTTTTTTTGTGGTATAGGCCTAGGTTAATCTACATACTAGTCATTCATGTAGAAGGTATCTAGCCCTGGTGAAATTATATTATTATATGTTACTACTATATTGTGAAAGCAGGGCCAGAAAAGAGGCTAAACTTATTTATGGAGATCAAAGACAATGGGAAGAGAGTCATTTGGTGTTTGCAGATGATGCAGCAGTTGTTGTAGATGGCAGGGAGGTGCTACAAAGTCTAGTTACTGTATTTGGAAGAGTGTTTAACAGAAGAAAGATGAAAGTGAATGCTGCTAAGAGCCAAGTGATGAGACGGAGTGGGGAAGGAGGTATACATCATCAATTGGGGGCATACGTCGGGGGGCGCGTCGCCTCGCCCATCCTACGACGCCACTCCCGGGGGTCACCACGCGCGAGTCCCCATGCAGGCTCCCTTCCCATACCAAGCAACTTTCGACAGGAAACATCAACTTGCCTCAGCCACGAGCCTTGTGGGCGCCCCCTTGGGCTCCTCCACGCCGGATTGTCTCTTACAGATACAACCCGATGGGGAGGATCGGTTTCAGGATAGCGTGCCACATGCCCATATAGCCGAAGTTGACGCTGACGGACTATGCGGGTAATAGGCCTCGATTCAGTCTCACGGTGCAACCGCTGATTAACGCTTGAAAATCAACTTGGCTCAACAGTGTAAAGTACTGTTCAAAAGTGTACAGTAAACCGTCTATAAATCAGAACAATTAGGGGGGACCCCCGCTCGGATGTCGCCTCTGTGGTGTAGTGGCTAGCGTGCCTGGCTATGAATCTGTGGGCCCTGGTTCGAATCAGGGCCAGGGCAAGTCGGCGACCAGCCAACCCAGCTGTTCTTCTTCCCTTTTGGGGTTGATAAATGGGTACCTGGGGAAACCTGGGGAAGGTAATTGTGGTGATCCGGATGTCACACCAGCCCTGTGTCCCGGGGTAACGGATCCTCACCCACCACAGGCTCAAAGGGCTAATGCCACGGAGATGAGCACCGAAGGCCACTCGCAGCATAGCGTATGCCCCCAACTTTACCTGACCCGTTCGGACTATCCAAAAGTTTGGATTAACCAGGGTTTTAAAACTCAAGGTTTTTCCAAGGTCAAACCATGTGAGGGATAGGGGGGAGTGCTGTAGGGGTGGTGGGGGAAGTTTTGTGTGGGTGGGGGAGTACTCATGGAGCGGGGAAGTGTAGTGTGTTTGGATGCCGCGCGGAGCCCTGCATACGTGTCCGGATTCCTGCCTAGTAATCCGGGTTTATATCTGATTTATAAATGGGTGTCCGAGCCCTGGAAGAGCCTGATTTATCCAATATCCCGAATAAAGAGGTCAGATTCAGAGAGGGTTCACTGTACAGGCCAGTCACCAATCACTCATCATTCTCAACTTGGCTGATAGATTTCTGCTGTAAAAGCTCATTTTCAGTGACCCTCGCCATCACAGCGGTGTAAAGTGTTTCAGGAAGCCGACAAAAGTATTCATGACATGGTGATGTTCTGCCCGAGCTGTTTTGGTCGTGTCCATTTGCTCTGTCATGTTGCATGTTTCATTCAGTCAGCAACACCAGGCAGTGGTGACGATTGGTGTCCACAGTTTTAAACAATAAACTTGATATCAAAAGCATAGTATAAGACCATATAACAAAAACTGCTACATGTAAGAATGGTTTTACGTCTGAAGAATACAAGAAACGCCTCTTTATATTTGCTCAGTACCGTAATGAGTACAATTTTGGCATATTCAATTGTGTAAAGATGAAATGCTTTGCCGTTGCCTATCTCCATTTTTACAAGCTGTTACATAAAACATTGGAAATATGATCAAGTTCTCATGATAAGGCTTACATGCAGCGGTGCCATTGCTCTGCTTAACCACGAAGGGGGAGCTGCTGACCAGAGTGAGGTGTTGCTGACCCATCATACATCAACAGCCAATCACATGTAAGGCTGTACCAGCAATGCAATGATTTACAGGAACTACCATGTGTAGGTTTTGCGGCCTCTTGTAGCTTCCTTTATTTTCTTATGTTCTTATGTTACCAGCTGAAGCCATGCCATTTCAATGTATCAAGTCAGTGGACTGCGCTTGTAAACAAAAAGTCATTAGCTCCACCGTGGTTACCTCCCTGTAGGCTATCCAACTGTAAACTTTAGGTGCAAACTTACTATGTCTATGTGAAAGAAAAGATGCAAACCTTACGTTGTCAAAAGGATCTACAGGATGCTATGGCGCCCACAAAACATCTTGGTAAGATAGTGTTCAGACATCATTTTTACCATATTTTTCCTTTCAAAATTTTCCAACTCCAAATTGGGATGTGTCTTACACGTCAAAGCATCTTGGATACCCAAAAATATGCCAAATGATGAAACAAATGAGAGCAGTAGAATGAATGGAAAAATATCAAAGTGAAAAAAGTACTAAGAGGGAAAAGACTGACAGAACTGAGAGAGGAGGAAGCAATACAAAGTGACACATGTCAAATGGAGACAGTCATATTTATCCTGCCTATCTTAGTGAGGTTGTTACTTTTTTTGTTTTACATCACAAAGGGGGAAAAAAAAGAAGTAACAAAAACCCCGCTTAGTTGCCAGTCCCTATAAAGAAGACAGTAAGAGAATAAAATAAAAACAGAGGGGTAGGCCAGTTTAGTTCGGGAGGTGTCTTGTTACTCTTCTCTTGAAAAGATTTAAGTCATAGGAAGGTGGAAAATAGAAACAGGAAGAGAGTTCCAGAGTTTACCAGTGAAGGGAATAAAAGAGTGAAGATACTGGTTAACTCTTGCATTAGGGAGATGGACAGAATAGGGATGAGACAAAGTAGAAAGTCTTGTGCAGCGAGGCCGCGGGAGGGGAGAAGGCATGCAGTTAGCAAGTTCAGAAGAGCAGTGAGCATGAATATAACAGTAGAAGATGGCAAGAGAAGCAATATTGCGGCAGTGATTTAAAGATTGAAGACAGTCAGTCAGAGGAGAGGAGTTGATGAGACGAAAAACTTTTGACTCAACCTTGTTTAGGAGAGCTGTATGAGTGGATCCTCCCCAAACATGCGAGATATACTCCATACATGGGTGGATAAGGCCCCTGTAGAGAGCAAGCAACTGGATGGTACATTACATTATTGTAATACATTATTGGATGGTACGCTGCTAAGCAGTGGCGAGCTCGTGGCATAGGGCTGCAGAGCTGCAGCACCCCCAGACGTACTCACTGCCAGGTGTATGAATCCTTTAGAGACACAGCAGAATTGATACACTACTAACAAATATATCATCATAAAAAGTAATTATATATTATTTACGTTACTAAGTGAATTTTCATTAAAACCAGACCAAAATGTAAGTTACTTTCATATTTGCTGTACGATGCATATCTGCGTCGCCGCCGCGTCACTTGTGAACACAATGAGCTGCAACCGAGGCAGCTAAGTCTCGTCCCTCTCGTGTTTACAGTGCGTGTAGACGGTGTGGTTAAATCGTGCTTTCTTTAATTACCCTATGACGATGGAAAATCCAGTGAAGTATTTGCAAAACACCAACTTATCCCAGCTGACATTAAATGAAAAGACTGAAATCAAGCAGTACCGACTTTATTTTCAAAATAATACTGTAATACTACCATCACCACCTCAGCCATCCCCTTCTACCACATTACCCCACATTTACTACCACCACCCTACACCCTCCCTTACTACTACCACCACCACTACATACCATGCCCGAACCACTGCTTCGTGAACATCAACTACAACTCATACTTGAGACAGGCATAGGTGGGCGTGATAACGAAAAAAATTATCACGATAACCGATAAATCGATAACGATAACCTTATCGGCGATAACCGATAATCGATAACTGGCGATAAATTTATCGCCCAATAAGGCGACAACCGATAAATCGATAAATCCAAAATTCCGATACTAGCGTTAACGATATTGATATTTTAAATAAAAAATCTTAAATGCTATCAGTAAACTGTTAGAAAACCCTTCATTTACCGTTTGCACACTAATATCTTCTAAATTCAATGTTTATCCTGTCTCTTCACTAATGAAAAGTACTGTTTTTAAGTAAAATAACTACATTTGAAAGTTTAAACTACTAAAAATGTCTTTTGCACAGCCACAGTCTAGACCAGGTTCTGCAGCATGTTCCCCTTCATAAACATGAGCATGTTGAAGTTTTCATCAGACAGGGAGCTCCTCTTGGCCCTATTGATGTCCTTGCCAAGGGAAGAACAAGTGCTCCACCGCGGCGCTGGACGGCGCTGAGCGAACGTTTTGAGAAGACGTCAAGACGGTTAGCTGGGTTTAGACCGTTGTTCGGTTCCCAGCTGGACCTGCCTATTTCTGCCTCCAAGGCACGCGCGGCTCGCCCCTGTGCTAAACTGGAACCAAAATAACATTTTCGATTATCGCTAGTTTGGAACCAAAAGTATCGGCGATACAGATGAATCGATAACGCGGGGAAAAAAATTATCGGATAACCGATAACCCAATATCGTTATCGCGATAGTTTATCGCGATAACGCCCACCTATGGAGATAGGTAAAATTTGTGTATCCTACTGTTGTGTGAAGCTTGCAGTCCCTCCATTGTATTTTGTCACGAGCCGCCACTGCTGCTAAGATGAAGGACCTGGTGACGTTTCCTCTGTTGCCCCACTCAGTCCTAACAACCCTGAGGACTTTAGTTGGATTAATGATTAATAATGAATAGCAATACAAGGGGAGTGAGTTGCTAAGGGAGGTTACAGGGTATCTGGATGAGTAGGAGGGAGGTGGTGGTGGTGGTGGAAGTGGAAGTGGGCTCTCAATAATACGACACTTACAGCAACCAACTTTTTTGTGCAGTAAACTTCATTCAAAGCATTTATCAGTATGTTTTTGTTGCCTTTCCCTATTGGTTATGATATGCATAGATGTAAGGTTTAGTGGTTCAAAGTAGACAAAATGAGCCAAATGAAAGTCAACTTCTGTAAGGTTCCAATCTTATTTTCATTTTTCGCTATCTAGATTTTACCCCAAAATTAGTGGTTTTGGACTATCAATGTTTTTTCAGTCTCTTAGCATTGCTAGTCACGAAGCCCCATTGTCCTGTGTCTCTTAATGTACATCTTCCCTTCTAGACTCACTTTCTCTTGTGAAGACTGAGTGGAAACTGTTCATGACTTTAGCCTATGTGTTTGTGGGGGAGGTGCATGTGTGCCTGAGTTACAGAGAGAGAGAGAGATAGTGAATTTAGTTTTGTGATACATAAGAAAATAAGGAAGCTACAAGAGGCTGTGAGACCTACACGAGGTAGTTCCTGATATAAGCTCAAAAGTGCCAAGAGTATTGCAGCCATGACACACTGTCTTAAAAGCAAGACTTATCACAGCAGCATTTCATGATATTTGAAAATGTGAACTGAAAATATAACCTTTTGGGGAAATATAGCACATTTTTCATTTGATGTTATGTTATCGCTGTGCATGATTTGCTACACTAAAACATCATATAGATGCACATACTTAAATCTACTAAACTCTATTTGAACTTATATGAATTCTATAAAAATATAATTCTTTTTTGTTTTATCCTATATAGAACCCTTTTATCTAGAAAATAATCTAATCCTACCTGTGTCCTCCAAATTAGTGTAAATATAAATATTTTCCATGACACATGTACATACCAACATTTTTATAATTTTTTTTCTTCTACATCTGTGCCGATAGCACCTGTAGGCAGTGACCTCCAGGGCTGGGATGGTAGGCCCTGGAGGCCCACTCGAGGATTGTTATGGTTGGCCCTGGCCTGTGATGGCGCAGGCAGATATTTACATATAGTGTTATAGTGGCGCCTGTGATTAGAGGCTCATGCCGCCCCCCTGTGTCCTCCGATGCACTCACAATCGAAGGTAGAGTTAATGGACAGCATGTGGGTGTTCTTAGGCCACTCAACGGTGCAGAAAGATTTTAAGTGAATATTTGCCCTCATCGGGGATCGAACTCGGGTCACCGAGCATGCCACTCGGAGACGCTAACCACTCTGCTACCGCCTCCCTACACAATCATAGCATAAGTTAAGTAATATGCCTATGCCACACTAATGCACCCTTCACCTCCACCAGGTGTGCCACAACTTCCGCAAGGAGGTAGACAAGTTCCGGGTCCACGTGTACCGCTGCGACGGCCCGTGCATCAAGAAGCGGCCTTACTTTGGGGTGATCCGCCGCGCCGTCACCCGACCCCCCGGCCCCACAGACAAGTGGTGGGCCAGACACAGCCAGGAGTGTGGGGGAACATTTCGCAAGGTGGAAGGCCCTGACATTTCTCCTGACACCCCCACCACAAATAAACTTTTAAAAGCCAGTAGCCCAGCAGCCTCTCCGGGCACCCCATCCCCCAAGTTTACACCTTCCCTAAGAAAAATGGATCCTTCTAAATCCCAGTCAAGTGGAGCTACCGTGAAGAGTGGCAGAAGTGATGGCAGTAAATTCATTAGTGACAAGAGCAAAAGACTTTCTCTGGCCAGGAGGAAAACGGAGGTGATCCAACCTATAGTAAGGACCACCTGATACAGAAAATAAAAAAACGTCATGCACATACCAATCGTTCCATCCTATTGTCCAAGAAAGAGACAAACATGAAGTGGCGGGGACGCACTCCCGAGGCTGGAACATTGGTTGATGGCCGGGTAAACTACAATTACAAGATCAAGTCCGGCTTCAAATTTAATATAAACAAATACCTAGAAAGGTACAGAGCAGTCAAAGAAGCAGGAGCAAGGACGACTTGTAAGAATGAAGGATTACAGGACCCTCAAGCCTCTCTAAATACCCAGAAATTCACTAAACACCAAGTGACAGTGCCTCACACGTCCAAAAGAAGAGAAGCTGCCAGTGTGTCTTATATAACCCTTGATGATGAACCACGTACCAGTGTAAACCCTGAGGCAGGCGGGAGCAGCCATGCCCCTGCTGTCGCCTGTTGGAACTGTGGGGTGAATGTCATGGTGCCTCGTCATGCACAGGACTCACAGAAAGTGCGGAAAGAAAGTGCCTGTGATATCCCTAAAAGTGCTCCACCAAGAAGAAAAGAAGACTTGGGAAAAAATCCTTCCTCAACTTTGGTACCCTGTCCTTCCTGTGCAATCAAGGTACCAATGGACGAGTTAAATAGTCATTTAGATCAATGTCTGATAGCATTCACTGATGATTTTTAGCTCAGTGTTCATAATCTACATTCATCATCATACCTGTAACTCAAGAGGCCATGTTGATGTTCATTCAGTCATGCTTCCCAATAATGCAGTGGCAGGAGTGAGGAACATGTTGCTGGGAACCTCGGGAAGATGAAAAGCTCATCAATGCATATTTATTAAAACCAAGAGTTAACCAGTATCTTCACTCGCTCATCCCTTTCACTAGTCAACTCTAGAACATTCTTTGTTTCTATTTTTCCACCTTCCTACTTAAACTATTTTTTGAGAGTATCAAGAGACAAGTTAAATTGAGCCAACCCCTTATCAAGTTCTCTTACTGGCAATTGACGGGCTTTTTTCTTCCCTTGGGTGATGATGCCTTATGATGTAAGAAATTAATAATGACAATAATAAAAATAATAAAAAACAAATTCAAGATCAGAAATTCCTCCAGTTTCGTGTCTAGCATTCAGACAGTTGACAGGTCAAGGAATTGATGCTGAGGCAGTGGTGTAAGAATCATATTTGAACTAAGTAGTGAAGAAATATTTCAGTGAGTAAAGTTTGTCTTTCATTATTTAGAAACAAGGACTGAGCTGAAACCCTCGACATACCATGGAGAATTAGACACAGATTCACATCAGTGAAGGAAACTCCTTTTGCAGTCATTACAAATATAGTCGTCTTGACTATTCTTGTTGTAACGCCATTAATATGAGTGGAATGCACAAACATTCTTATTGGTATTCATTGATGGATATTGAAATGGTTATATATGTTGGATATTATGTTTTTCTGTCCTCATTGATTATATTTGTATGTAAATGTAAGTTAGTCTCATTGCCTCACTGCACAGTACAGGGAGGTCCCGAAGATACGAGCAGTTAGGTTCCACCTGGCATACTCGTAAAGCGAAATCTCGTATAACGAAACACATAACTAATGGTAAAATATAGGTTTGGTTCCAGGACCCCATCAATTAACCCTTTCACGCACGGTGACGCGATCGCGTCAAAATGGGCCCGTCTACATCTGAGCTTTTGACGCGAACTGCGTCAAAAAACATTTAAAAATTCGCCAAAAATAAAGTATTTATCAGAATCGCGTCAAAATTTACTGCGTCAAAGATCCAAGCTAGGCCTATAAAATATACTAATTGTCAACTCGCTCGTGAGGGTGGATTTGAAGTGATAAGGGCTTGTGTTCCAGCTAACTCTCAGCAGGCAGCCTGTCAGCGCAGACTGCCCGTCCCTTTAAAACGTGTCCCGAGCCGGGTAAGCCATACTTGTAGCCTAATCCGTCTTCCAACATGTGTTTCAGTTTTCCTCCATTTACTCAAGAACTACTGGCCATATGAAAATTTTAATGGTAGCGTTGGAATCCTCATAAAAATCTGCTTTTATTGGCATATAAACCATAAAAAGTTGACTCAGGAAGTATCGAGCTATGAAGTGGTGAACGTAAATATTTCTTATTTCTCTTTACTCAATGTTTTTTCTAAGTCGTTAAACTCCTCTATTTACTTGCATTTCTTGTTATTTTTGTCTTTCATAAGGCAGAATAATCTCTTGCGAAACCAACGATATATAATAATGCCAGGAAAAAAGAATAATCGTGGTTGAAATTGATAACATAACCAAAACATTCGCCGCACAGTCAGGCCATTCCGCAGGGCAACTTAGAGAGCCCCCGACTGATGTCGCTGTGGACGGAAAAACTTATTAAATTTTTCGTGCGTGAAAGGGTTAAAAGGGGAAAAAAGAGAAAAAAAAGAAAAAAAATAAGACATGTTTTTCAAGCTAAAATAAACTATAGCAAACACAACAAACTCTCAAATATAGGGCTCTATATACCACACCACCACGCGGGAACCCAGCAACGGAGGTAGTATGGCCAGCAACGACCTGCTCTCCGACTACCTAGATACTACTTGTCCGTACTACGGAAGCTACAAAGCCTCCCTCGGTAGGTCGTAAACGCGTCGGAAGGTGCTGACTGGCTAAGGCGAGTAATGACGTCATCAAGCTCGTCATCCATCACCACCCAATGGCAAACTGTTTTTAAAACTTCTCGACCAATCACAAGCCAGCGAGACATATTTCTGGGCAAGAATGGCATGCCAAACTGCCTCTCCCCGCCTTCTGTCCCCGTCATCTAAAACTAATTATCGTTTTATTTGGAATGCTTGCATTTTAAGGAGTTTTAATGTATCAGATAGTAAGATATATAAGTAAGGAGCCTGTGTTGCTAGTGTTTTGGTGGTAGAAGGTGTGTATGTGGGTTAAAATAGTGAATATTTGTTATGGGGCGGCCCCGCGGCAAGAATTTCTCCGTCACTCACTGCCCCGCCAGCAGTCACCTTATCATAACATCTTTAAATCACCCTTATTTAAGGTGACACACGGTGCTACATTGATTTAGATAATGACACGTGTATATAACATCTCGCCATAATCACTAAGCTGTATAATAACGAGTAATAAGACGCTTAAGTCTGCCCAAACCTACCGTGGCAGCGGAGGTGGCGCCCGCCGCCTCTCAAAAGTTTTGAGTCAAAACCTGCCGTCATCCGCCTCACCTGTGCCTTCCTGAAGAAGACAGTCAGCTCCCACGCCTGTGATAGCACCATAAGATATCACCAGTGGTCATAGGATTCCTCAAAGGGTCCTCGTTCCCCTACTAAATAATTACCAAGGAGATCTCCGCTGGCGGGGAATTGCGGTCGACGGCCGATTTCCGCCGCCCACACAACACCCCGTTATCAGCTGTAGCTACCTGTGCCTTCCTGAAGAAGTCAGGTCAGATCCCACACATGTGATATCACCAGGGATCATAGGATTCCTCAAGGGGTTCTCGCACCCCTACTAAATATTACCAAAGACATCAATCTCCCTTGGTGTTGATATCCACCTCACGGGCTTCATGCTGCTGCTGCTGCTGCTGCCGAAGGCCGCGCTGCCAGACGTGGATGAGACCCTTGCTTGTATTTCATCTCTTTACTCATATATATGACTAATATCCATCCAAATGCAATCATGTCTACATTCACCTAGATAAATTATATTTCATAGCATACCAAGCAATAATAAGCGAGCCTGGAGACTTCCTACCTCTGCTAATACCAGTCTCGAGCAGTCGTTGGCCAGTGTGCATGTTTACCACCAAATCTGAATTTGCGACTTTGTCGCGCTGTGGGTTCCTGTTACGACCGACGTCGGACTTCTACCAAAAAAAGGTGATAAAGTGCTTCGTGGCTTCCCCCCCCCCAGGGTTATGAATTTTTGTAGGCCACATTGTCGTACCGAGCCACCAGAATCATCATATTTTCAGATTGATTATCGTGCAACCTTAGGTATAATCATATAGTCAGTAAATGACTTTTTAATTTTAGTAAATAACTTGTAATTTACTTTAGTAAATAACTTGGTAATTTTACTCACCCCAGTTTGAATGTTGTAGCATTGGATTTTCGATCTCGTATATTGAAAATAGAGCCTAATTTACACATCTCGTATCATCGGATTCTCGTATAACGAATGCTCGTATAACGAATGCTCATATAACGGGACCTCCCTGTATACTGAGATGTTAGAGGATCCGAGGCAGTGGCCGGGAGTAAAGGATGTACCGAGTGTGTGCATTATGGATACATGGTGTCTCCACGCACCAATTTAGAAGGATCAGAACCGCGGGAATCAGTTCTTGTGCACATATCTCGGGTAGAGGTGACAATTCATGCCAACATGTCTTTAAAAAAATAGGGTCTTAAGTCTATTTCTTATAAGTGATCACTGCATAGTACGTACGTATTTCCACACTACAATATTTTGCTTATACGAGCGATCTTCAGTATCCTTTGTTATTTTAATGGTATCTCGCTTGATTTTACAATCACGCAAGCCATCCGTGGTGTCTTCTCAGCAGCCTGCAAGCTCTAGTGCCTCCGATATGAAGCCTAAGAGAGCCAGGAAGAGCTTAAGTTTGGAGTCGAAGCTTAACAAGATTAATGTGAGTCAAATGATACACGTTAAGTATGGCAGCTGTGATGCTGACAAACAATAAAGGCAAATAATAAGGCAAGATTTACCTCCCTATCTTCTACCACGAAAGTTATTTTGCCTCTACCACCACGCCCATCCCTTTGTGCTTGCTCTCAGCTGTATGTTAAGTAACTTTTTCTTATGAGCTCATTCATATGTTGCTTTTATATCAATACAAGTTTCCTATGAAATATGTTTAGTAGTTTGAATCTTGTTAGCGTTTGATTTTGCTGGTGTACGGAAAGGAACCCGTTGTGTACCATTATTACTTCCTACTGTAGGTATATTTTTTTTACCTATATCTGTACTAATACTATAAGTACATACATATACAGGTATACATACATGTATAATAAGCCACCCGTATGAAGCAATGCAACTTAAAAGGTGGAGTAGAATCACATTTTGTTTCCCAGATCATCCGTATGATTTAGAATATGAATTTTGGGTCTCAATAGACACCCAACTGTTAATGTTAGATATCCTGCAATGAAAACTGTATCAAGACTGTCATTTTCCTGAGTATCACCAATAGACCTATTCCATATTTGTCTCTTTTTCAACAAACCCTCGGTGCAGCCTGACAACAAAGGTTATGGTGTGGCTAGATACAACACTACTTTTGATGCATCTTTATTTCTGGAGAACCTCTGTGTACACATTTGTGATGCAGCCGCAGTGCACACTCCCTTGGGCCCTCGGGTCACTCTCCCTCACTCTGTTTCCCCCTTTGTCCCCTTGTCTTCAGCGTGCCACAATGTGTAGGGTTCCTGGTAGACGGCACATTTGATGTCTTAGGATCTCACACCTTTGAGCTGGCAACACACATCTTGCCATGAGTAAACACTGGATCATTAAGTAATGCTTCTGCCTCTGCAGGCCTTGATCCTGCTTGTGTTTATATGCTACAAGTCAAAATTCTTTATCCACACATCCAAAAAAACGAAAGTTCCAAAAACCGGCCTTTTTATCATGGCGTGTGGAGTCGCCACTCCAGCCCATGGTTGGTTGTGGCTCAGTGCTTGTACTGTGTTGACATATGCTGCTGATATTTGTTTTTGCTTCTTACAAGGTCTTATCAATATTATTTGACTTTGGGCCAGGAAACAAAAATATAGCTTACCTGTTACCTAATTCGAAAACTAGTCCCCTTCCAAGAAAAAAACAAACTTCTGAGTTGACACATTTCTCCCACCGGTGCATCCACTGTTAGAAGCTTTATTCAAAGTTTTTTATTGGAATATCCATCAGGCACTTTGTCGCATCTCTTCTGTGTCTTGTTATCAGCGAAATGCGAGAGCAAACAAAGCCACCCCGTCGCTATCGTGGGCCATCTTTGAGTATAAACTTACTGTGTATCTGTACTAGAAAGAAAAGATGCACATTATAAGTGGTTAAAATTATCTACATGGCGCTTAAGCACCCACAAAACATCTTGGAAGATAGGTGAAAGTGCTGAGACCTTATTTTATAAAGTTAATTTTTTCCCAAAAAATGTTCAAGTGTAAATTGGGATGTGTCTAACACGTTGGAACGTCTTAAACATCCCAAAATACAGTACTCACTGCTGCTCTCCAGAGACTGACTGTGGCCAACATCACCAAAGCAAAAGAAAATGATAAAAAAGATAGAAGAAAAGATATTAACATTAAGAAAAAGAAAGGATAAAAGCTTTAAATAATCCTAATAAGAGAGATCAGCTTCAGATTGTGCACTGTTCAGAAGTACCAGAAAGGGGTATAAGAAGAAAGTCAAGGTGCAAGAGGATGGTCAAACCCAATTAAGCTCCAATTGAACTTTGATTATGGCTCAATAGGTTGTATGTAATATATATCCCTAGTCTCCTGTTTAACCCCTTCATGTCCAGATCTTTCCTTTGCCATATTAAAATTGTATGTTGTCGAGCCATAAAATTTCGAAAAGTAACAATATACCAAATTAGTTAGTCGACAAAGATACTAACCATGTCATATCTATAAAATATTGCTTATATTCACTAAAAATCATCTAATGGTAGCCAAATTATAATGGAAATTACGTTCTGGGTCTCAAGGGGTTAAGGTTTACTTCTCAGTTGCTCTCTCCCGTGGGTCACTTTTAGGTCAGTGTCATAAGTGTCTCAAGACATTGGGCATTATAAGTTCAGGACCATTTAGAAGGAATGTATCTGATCAAGTAAAGATAAATGCAAATAAGAGAAAATATGAAGTAGAAATGGGAAAATGTGTGATTGAAGAGAATGCCAGACACTGTAGAGAACCAGTAAGGTCGATAATCATGTTAAAAAAATTGGTTTATGATATTACAGTATGATCACATACGTAAGTACACATGAGAGAAATTGGCATGGAATAAGGTAGCAGATATGTGGTGTCAAACAAGTGCTGGTTATGTGAACATGATGTATGTGACAGGAATGAGGTGGATGTTGACAGTCTGTTGGAATGTTAAGTGAGGGTGAAAACTTGGGATTGCCTGTCAGGAAGAACATCCGGGCCGTAAAACTCATGCCGCAAGTTTAAATGATGAACGCCGACAGTAGAATTGGAAGCGTATCATTGACCGTCTAACCTCATAAGACACTATAGGAAAATCTGACGTTAAACAGAAAGATGATGATGATGATGCTTAGTGAGGGTGAAGGTATGAGTGTTTGTTGTAGGTGATTTGGCCACTTGAAGATAGTGAAGGAGAGTGAGATGAGAGAATACATAGGAGCAAGGTCAGGGCCGTTTCTTACTATATTAGAACTATGCGGTTGCACAGAGCCCCCAAGTTGCCATAATTTTTTTTTTTTTTAAATTTAATCTCTTTTCGTCTAAAGTGCACCAGATTGATGCATTTAAATATTCAAGGCGTGCCCCTGGACCACCTTAAGAGGGCTGTGAATTCCCCCCTCCCCCATAGTTTTACAAAATAGGGCCCCCAAACAGCATTTCATGAAAGGCCCCCAAAAGGCTAGAAACAGCACTGAGCAAGGTGTACATGTCATGAGCGAGTGAGAAGAAGGTCGTGTGCAAGGATGGAAGCTGTGAACAGAAGCCTGTGAAGACTTGGGTTGCAGTCATGTCTCAGGGAGTTTTAAGTGGCAGGTATCTAAATTGACTGCACACTCTGCAAGTCATTTGTGTGGTACAAACTCGCTACATGTCCAGTAGCTGAAGTTCTGAATGTCTAATATTTTTGCTCACGCAGAGTATGGGCATGAGTTATTGTGGATATTAGCAATAGTTGAACATAAACCTAATGATAGAAGTACAGCTTGGTTACCAAAATCATGAATTACACCTTCACTTTAGTTTCAATATCTTTATCCCTGTAGTAGTAGAACAGTTAGTAGTCTCTTTGACCAGCATTTCAACACTGTGCATCTGTACTCAACACTCCCCACACTGAAAAGAACCTTAACCCAATCCCTCTAGATGGGATAAACAAAATGACACATTTTAATAACATTTTATATTCTAGTCAAAATCTAGTCAAATAAACAATGCAAATTTTATTATCATCTGGTTAGTTCTGGGTATATGATACAAACTTGCCCTGCCCGGCCACCCCTCCCCCCTAGCCTTGGCCGGGCTCAGGTCACAAAGCATTTTTACACAAACTGTGCAAATCTATGCTACGTGTTCCATAAAAAACTTTACAATTTGTTATAATCCATTTTTGCTGTCTTTGTGGCTGTGAGAACCACGTTGACAGACCTTCACTCCCTGCAGGGTGGTGGTTCAGCCCTGGTGTGGATGTGGCTATCCCACCCACCATCCCTATCCCACTACCTTCACGTTCCCCACCACACCACCCTTCCCACCTCACTCTTACCACTCCCTTAGCAATCTCCACCACACCCTTTGGCTTCACATTATTCTGGCTTCATCCCTTTCACAATCATATCCACTCACAGCAATGCTCTGAACCTAATGGAAAGTGCACCAGTTTCTACACTGTCACCATCTTATTCTTGGAGGTTCACTAGTAGAGGCTGTAACTCCTAACCCAAAGCTTTCTAGCCTCTACTGGAGTTATATTTCATGAGTGGTATTGCTCTCTAGTAACCCTGGTGGTGTTGAGCGACCTTTACAGTGTCTAGCATCAATGTCATTCACCTCCCTCCCTCTGTATCCGATTTATGTTCCACCAACCATAGCCTCTCCTATCACCCACATATCCTCCATTCATCCCTAATGACCTCACCACACATCTCATCACCTCTATCTTCCATAATGTTTTCTTTGACCTTTTATAATATACCATCACAATCCACTTACCAGACATCTCATCACTCAGCACCTCTGTCTTCCATAGTTTTCTTTGACCTTAATGTTGACCCTTTTATTACATACCATCACAATCCATTTACCGACCCACCCAGTTACCACTCCACTGCCCCTTACCTTACCACTCCACTCCCCCTACCACTTATCCCCCACTGCTCCACTGCCCCCATCCACTTCTCCCTCCCTGCCTGCCCAGCCACAATGCCACACCCACCTAGGCGCCCCAACCCCCAGTGCTGGGTGATCAACCTCACCCTCTCCTAACCTCAAACCCAGAGAGCACCCTTTGTCCGTGGCCCGCCCACCCCAGCCCTACAGGCCCCGGGAAAACACAAGCTGGAAAGAAAGTGGGACATTCCTACAGATAATGGTATTCATAAATAAAGTGATAACAATAACAATTTACATAAGATAAAACATATTAACTAGTATAGTATTTTGCTGCAAGATTAATTTGAGCAGTGACCCTGTTTGAGTATCTGGAAAATATTTAAACATCTGTTATGTTCACATTTTGAGAACATCCTAATAATATGTAACAAAATCTTGGTAAAAGAAATTCCTCTAAATTTTACCTATAGCAACAGTTATTTGACTACACAATATATGCTGTTACCAAAGCAAATGTGAATTTTTTATTTTGATTAAATTATTTGGTTAAAAAATCTGGAACATGATCGCTTATTTTGATTAAATATAAATTATTTGGTTAAAATCTGGAACATGATTGCTATAAACATTATTTGACATCAATGAAACTAAATTAATAACAACTTCAGTCTTCATTACATGATAAAGCTGTAGCATTTAGAAAGTTTCTCTTTCTTACTGTGTATAGATCATTGCAGCAAGTCTTTTCTCGCATCCCCTTCCTCTCTTTTCATCACACGCATCACTATACAACACACTAAAACCCTCTACCACACCACACCACACCCTTCACCACACTCTCCACATCACTTGGCTAACTCACTATATCACACAAAAGCCCCTTAACACTTTTCTCTGATCGTCACACAGATCAATGGTGAGACTGGGTGTAAAGCGGGTCAGCAAGGCAAGCTGGGGCGGGGCGGGGCGGGGCGGGGCAGCTTGTCTTCTAGAGGGGCACTTTGGTAGGATAAAAAAAATGTATATATAAACACTGCTACACGAAAATTCAGGCTCGTCAATGAGGCGGCACATTTGTCACTGTCATATATATATATATATATATATATATATATATATATATATATGTATATATATATATATATATATATATATATATATATATATATAATATATATATATATATATATATATATATATATATATATATATATATATATATATATATATATATAAACTGGGCCCATTTTGCAAAGGCTGGGCATCACAGCACTATGTACAGCATAAAACGTATTTCTTTGGCACCACAGGTCAGCACAACACCACGCCCCCATACCCCTGCGCCCTCAGTCCGAGAAGGAGGAGTTGTGGTGGGCAAGGTTGGTGGGTGTGGCTGAACTGAAGGTGGAGTTGTGCCTGGTTTTGCGCGAGCCGTCCTCCCGCCCAGGTACCTGCCTGGCTGCATTCAGTGCCCGAGTCTTATCAAAGTCTATTTGGGTGTAGCCTTCGCCCATACCCTGGGGTGAGCCGGACCCAGAGGGGCTGGTCGGGGGCACCACGGAGGAGTCGGAGTTGTGGTCCATCTCCAGCACGATGTAGTTGATTTGTGCGTGGTGGTCGGTGTCCGTGGTGGTGGTGGTGGTGCCCGAGTGGGAGGAGCCCGAGCCCGGTGCCGTGGGCTGGCGCGGCGGCACCACCGGCACCCCCGGCACCTCCTTCTGCATCATGTTGACGTACACGTGTCTGTTTTCCGGCATCACGTTGACGTACACCTGATTGGAGGGGTAGGACGAGGGCGGGTGGGCCCGGGGCCGGCGCTCGGGGTTGAGCTGTGTCAGGGGCCAGGATGGACACGGCTTGTCCAGGTGGTTGATGCAGGTGGAGAGCGGGTCCCTGACGTCGTGCACCGGGGTGGGCGGGGGATCCTCGGCCCCGACCAGCCCGTCATAGTTGGTGCTGTACAGAGGGGGTGGAGCGTGACCCAATGGAGTAGGAGGTGATACAGGTGAGTGCATACCCACCACTGACCTATACATATGTCCCCCATAAGCCACATCCATATTCCCAGTGCCACCCGCCACAATGTTGCTGGCCCCGTGGGGAGGCCCCACATTGTTGGGGGTCCGGGAGTGGGTAGAGCGCGGCTGCGGGATGGGCTCCAAGTACCCCTCAAGTTCCGGCGCTCCCGGCCCACTATCCTCGTGGGACAGCAATGTCCCTTGGGGAGGCAAAGAAGGCATGGGGGGCAGGATGGGGAGAGCCGTCCCCAGGTCTCGAGAGGCTGCGTCCTCTGTGATGTTCTGTATCTGCAGCTGCAGCATGTTGAACAATGCCTCTGCTCGCCGGCACTTAAAGGCATAGATGCCCGGTCCTGTGGGACAGCGGCGCCCACTCTCAAAGCTGAACAGCTCCGCGTCGAAGCCATAGCGGCGGAGACAGCGGAGGGGCCAGCGGATGGCCGCCTTGCCCCGCTGATGCAGTACAAGGTCAGACTCTGTCACCTCCAGCTTGGCTGGGCTAAAGCGGTGGCCCACCTCATCTACATTGACCACCTGGAAGATGTTGGCGTGGCGGTCGTTGATGTCCGGCTTACTGGCCACACACCCCATGCTCCTGCCTGAAACAACAAGCCTCCATTAATATTCCTCTTAATATATGTTTCTGCAGTGCTGATCCACACTCTGTTCTGTTTATCCACAACTGTAAACACCAATATATGAGCAAAGCTGGTTGTAGACATCCAAAATATAGTAAGCTATTTTTCAACTTTTTTCTTGAGGTATGAACCTTGCAAGTATTAATTTCCTTAAGGCAAGGAAAAGTACCAGAGCAGGAAAAGAGCAACCATTGTTCCATTATTTAAGAAAGGGAACATACAGGACGCTTCAAACTACAGACCTGTTTCACCAAGAAGTTTAGTGTGTAAAATTATGGAAAAGATTATTTAACGAAATTGGGTTGAATACTTTGAAAAAATATATATCTGAAAAGCAATTCGGATTTAGAAAGGGGAGATCATGGGTTACAAATTTACTGATTTTTCATACTAGGATATCAGAAAGATTACAAGCAAGAGAAGGATGGGTGGACACTGGACAGTAATTATCTGCACTTAAAGAAAGCTATTGACAGAGTCCCTCATCAAAGGCTTATATAGGAACTACAGTATGATGGAGGAATTCAAGGAAATTCATTGAGATGGATGCGACATTCTAGACTCTAGAGGGAAGGAAAGTCAGAACAGTGGTACAAGGAACATTTTCTTCCTGGAAGGAGGTAACAAGTGGAATCCTTCAGGGCTCAGTATTAATACCAATTATATGCTTTAAATCTACATGAATAATATGCAGGAAAATGTTACAGAAGGAAGATTGCTTCAGGATGATTTGGATAAATTGAATGACTGGAGAGACATATGACATACAGTATGGATTTAATACAGACAAGTATAATGTTATCAATTTTGATAAAAGTGATATAAGACCAAAGTGGGTGTTTGAGTTAGGAAATTACATCCTACCCAAGGAATCTGAGAAAGAAAGAGATTTGGGTGCAATGATGAATAAGACACTAACACCAAAGGATCCCATCAATGAGGAAGGGAGAAGTATGTAACTATGCATTGTTGGCAAATATGAGAATAGCCTTCACATTATGTAGCTAGATGAAGACATGGTAAGAAAAATTATATCATTCACAAGACCCACATTGGGATATGCGGCAGTGGTATAGAACCCACACTCGAAGAAACATATGTTACTAGAGAAAGTAAAAAGAACAGCAACACGATGGGACTGGGTACCAACCCTCAGAGGTTTAAGCTAGGAAGAAAGACTGGAAAAGTTTAAGTTCCCCAAGCTAGAGGAAAGACGGAGAAGAGGAGGCATGATCATGCTATACAAATGAGTAACAGATAAAGAAAAAATAGATACAGAAAACCTATTTCAACGAGGAATCACAACGTTAAGAGGACACAGCAAGAAACTTAACAAGAGAAGGGACAAAGATGTACAAAA